>OMLM01005261.1:21416-33044 GCA_900302695.1 Helostoma temminkii | reverse complement strand
GGGTTTAGGATGAAGTTTATAGTTAGCCAATTGTGATGGTTAGGGTTAGGATAAAGACCATTATGTCTATAAATGTCCTCACAAGTATACTAAGACAATGTGTGTGTGTGTGTGAGTATTTGTGTATGTGTGCACTATTTCTCTTTCTGCAAATATCTTCAGTAAGTCAGGAGTTAAAGCTTTTTAGTTTGGCTAATCTTTGCTGGCAAAGTCAATAAAGGCTTGGTTATTAATGATTAGCATTTCTAGGTATGGACACATTCTGGAAGCTACATCTATATAGTAATAAACACTGCATTTATGTTTTTGCATATTATATTAATTCCAGTAAGTTATTATTATAGTAAAGAAACATTTGATACATAGAGTAAAATGAAACAAGTAAATCATAGTCGTATCAGGCTAAGATGATGTCTCCATATGGCCACTAGGTGATAGCAAAGGCTCATAACTGGGTTACCATCAAGCGCTGCCAATGTTGGGGCTTAGAGCTGTCAGTAGAAATAATATCAATTACATATTCAGGAAATAGAAATAAAATCTCCTTAAATGCCATACTGATGTTTCACTAGCATCAGTCAGTGTTTTAGTATGTGCAGTGAGGAAGTGGGTAAACCACCAAAGAAAAATGTAGGTAGAAACATTGACTAAGATGCTGATGAGGACAAAAATATAGTTGGTTATAGGTATTGGGGAAAATTACCCCCTTCACTTCTTCAAAATGTGAATCACTGCCTTTCTTGCCAATAACAACAGAACTCTGCAGCCTGTTTTCTGTCTCTCCTCCTCCTCTTGAACCATGTGTGGAAAATTAAGTTACTCTCCTTTTGGAGGAGTGGCACTCTAGGCCAGTGTATCACATGTCGCATGCACAGTATCCTTTAAATGACAGATGGGAGGAGAGATGTGGACACCAGGGCAACTGTCAGTGATGTGATTGAACATATTATGGTCTGTGCTGATTCTAGATAAGCACTGGGTGTGCACCATTAAGGGCTGGACCACATCACACATGTTAACTTCTGGTTCTACACTGGGAAACAAGTTATTCTAGTGCAGCCATTTGGTATTCTAGTGCAGTCCTTTCTGGTGGATGAATACATTAAATGCTCAAATATTTTTTGCAGCAGCTATACATTTTCTATGCATGAGATTTAAGTCACCATATGTGAACAATGCTGCAAGATTTATTACATACATATTTCAATTAAAGGAGGCATATAATGCTTTTCATGGCTTAATGTTACATATATAATTTTGTGATGTTGGATCCCCATGTTACACATCAGTCAGGCCCAAAGCTTGAGGTGAACGTGCGTATGTGTGCTGGAAACACAGCACAGACACCCATGTGTCTCACAGAAAGTAATTGTTTGGCTTTGAAAGAGAATTAACTTTACTTTTTCCATAAGATGAAACCATAAAATAACAATGAATATAGTCAAAGGCCAGCAACAGACTTCGAGCCAGCTGACACTTCATGACTGTTTTCACAACCCACCCCAGTCTGGAATAATTGGGAGTGGGGCAGGTGTGTAAAACTACACTACTGGCCAAAAATGTGTATACACATAGGAATGAGCATGTTTTTCATGAGCAGATCCATGTCTTTAGCTGTGTTACTATCATTGCAAAAATGTTTAATGTCTAATGATCAGTCATCCTTTTAAATAAATAAACTTGCAATGCAGACAGTACTGTTTGCTCATTATAGAACTCTGTGTGTTCATGGATTTATATATTTTTGTTTTTCGGCTTATCCCGTGGTAGGGGCTGCTACAGCAGAGCATGGTTCACAGAGATTTTACACCAGATGCCCTTCCTGACGCAACCCTCCCCACACACTTAGTTACTCAGGTTGTGCTAGCTTGTGCTGGATTTTATGGACATTGTGAGGGTTCCATGTCCTGTCCAGGAATGCTTCAACATTTGGCACTAGCCGGTTTGCGAACTACCAACCCACTGTCGAGAGGCAGCCACATTACCAATTGCCCCACTGCTGCCACCCTATACGTTTAGGGAAATATTCCACATTTTACCCCTCTTGGTGGTTAAAAAACAGATCCTTGACATCCCCTAAATGTCTTTAAATTGTCATGCTGTAAAATGTGTGAAGATCCATGTCTCTGCCCTGACTGAAGTTTGGTGCTCAGACGCTGTCTCTGGCACAACTAGTTTGAGCTGGTATTTCCTGTCCCCTCCTGTTTGCTGACATCTGCCTCCAATGCAGGGAGACCCCATGTGAGGTGTATAGATTCCATCTACAAACTGCCAAGAACACAGAAAACACTGCATATGGATGTAGTATCTGCCTCAACCAAATATGATGTCTCCTCAAGTTGATGTCAGTGAAAATCCTGACTAAAAAACATAAAAAAGCAGACCACCTTGGCACATGTCTAGATACACCAAAGAGCCATATAAATATATAAGAATGACAAAATAACATAGTAAAGGACCTTTAAAAAGCAGCAGTTTCCAGCTACAATAGTCATGGACATTATTAACAATGTCTACAGTGTATTTTTGATGAATGTGATGTTATGAAACCTGCTTTTGCTTCAAAAACATGGCAATTTTTATGTGAGTTCAAACTTTTATACTAGTTATATATCTGAGATATTGTTTTGTATTTGTTATTTCTATTATTTAATACTCACCATATGCAGCAAGTGCATTTATCACCATAACGACTATTCAGCAATATACAGACAAAAGGAAAAGATGTAACAGAAAACAATTCCAGAGGCTTTTACACTTGTAGGACATTTTTGGAGGCTGGCTACAAAAATCAGCTGCCAGCACTAATGCTAAGTGATAAGACCTGGCTTGTCCCGTTTCCCCCAGTGTTAGTGGAAAGGGTTGAGGTCAGGTCTCTCACCTCAGACTGGAAAAGTTATTTCTTCATAAGTGTGTCATGATCATGTTGAACTGGGTAAGCAATCTGTCCATAAACCATATCTGTTCCCTGGATCACCAATGTAAAACAAAGCTGTGCTGAGGCTGCAGTAAGTTGTAACAGCTTGACACTGTGTGTATCTCACCATCTTATGTCACAAAAAGGAGATTTGTTCATTCGTGGTGCACATTGAGCTGACAAAGAAAAGCTTTGCCTACACACTTTAGAGCAGGTGGACAAGTAAGCATGAGGATGCTGAGCGGGGCCACCAGAGCAGATCAGCTGTCTACATCAACTGTTGGTAAAATACTCTTTTAACAAGCAGTTCTCCTCAGTGTCAGTTAGGTTTTGTCACATCTAGTCAGTGACACACATGTCACAGTGCTAATATTAAGAACATGATCACATAAACATCAACATAACTGACAAACCACACTCTGTAATCCATCACTTGCACTTTGAGTCCATGTGTAAATGAATCTCAGCCAGGCCACAAGGCCATAATGGAGCAACAGCTCTGGATGGATGGAGTGCTATCCATCAGTCTGAAGGTAATGTGACGTTTGTAATGTTTGCAGACAGGCTGAGAAAAGGAGTCAAATGAAGTGCTGTGTCCTTTGAAGTGACACCTCTGACGAGGTAATGATGATAAAGAAGAAGCTGGATTGAATTTTCCTGTGCTGTGTCATGAACTAAAAACATGAAATCCTGTCCAGAAGATGAGGTTATTTGATTTGGATCCAGTGCAGCTCATTTTGTTTTAACTACATGCTTGAAACAATGCCATTTTATTGCTTCTGATCTTGTATTTAGTCACATTACAGACAGGTTTTGGCAAATTCACCACCTATACTTAAACAAGAAGACCCCACAGTGTCTTATTAAAATCTTATGATGAGAATATATTGAAAAAGATGAATTACCTTTTGTGGAAAACACTTACTCCAAGTCTCCTGCAGAGCACTAGCTCTCTATAATGTGTGTTCCATGTAATCAAAGTACACAGATTTAAATGCTTCTTAAAGTTTCCCGGCCACAGAAAGCAGAGATGGGTGGCGGCGTGGTGGCCTGCCCTTCTTTAAACCCAAGGCTGCTTTCCTTCGGTCCACAGAACACTCTTGACAGGCCTAGGTGGTATTTTATTATTTCAGCTCATTCTGTCTATTTGGACTCTATAATTACTCCCTACATGTCATTTAACTCTGCCTTTTTTTCAAATTACATGTCTGACCCTCTCTTGGGAATAGGATTTCCCTGCCATGTATTTTGACGTACTCTATTTTAAACCCTCTCTCTGTTATTATTTTTCATTTTAGGTTTTTCCTTTAATCATTGTCCTATGATCTTACTTTTCGGTATTTTGTCTGGAACCAAAAGCTAAAATGTTGAAAATATGAGGCAAAGTTAGTGCAAGAGCTGCAGCTGGTTTATCTCGAAACCTGCTCAAAGCGGTGATGGGATTTGTAGGCGGGCAACATATTTGTGTTTGTGTTGTCATTGGACTGAAAGGACTGTGTCACCCCAAGTACAACATAAGGCAGCTGAGAAACCTGTTTGTTGCTCCACCGTGATTAACACATTCGCATCAGACTGTCTACATGCAGGCTGAAGCGATTACGCCACTGCTGCGATTCATCTTTCGTTTTAACACCAAAAAAGTAAACAGCAAAGCCGACTCCCTGCGACGCACTGTAACTGCAAACAATCAGATTGTGGGACAGGCAGGGATGTCATTTCCAAGAGAGTTCTTCCTCTAATTTTAAACCAAAACATCACATTATTGGACTGATGCCGGTTTAAAACAGAGGCAGAGAAAGAGAGAGTGACAGGCCTTTCAGGGCCTTTGTTTATGTGAGCGTTACAGGCATGATTCCCACAAATGTGGATGGGAGCCTTTTGTAAACAGGGTTTGAGTGAAGCTGCTGTTCATCTGCCAATCTAAACACAACAAGGGCCCGCGGTAAGCTTCACCGCCATCTCTAATTCTGGCTTTGGCTTTGGCTTTGGAGGAGAGCAAGACCGTGGTGCACACAGCCTGTGAGGGAGGAACGTTTCTGTGTAATCCACACATGCGGATTCAAACTTAGCACCGCACACATTGGCACACAGACAAGCAATACAGTGATGCAGTTATTGATTTAATGTAATATAAAGTGCAGGCCAGGTCCTAATCATCAGGATCATGCTGTGAATGACTAAGTGAGGATTTAGTGCAGGATTTCACAGCTGTAGTTGTTTTTCACTATTCTTAAGACTGGTTCGAGACAAGATGAGAGCTGTCTGGAGACTTTTGTGCCTGGGTTTGTCCCAGCTGCCTTTAACGATGAGAGTGTGTGCTAGTGTTAGGTTACTAGTGTGCAGTCTCAGCGTGCCAGAAAGGAGAGGAGTTTCACATGACATCAGACCCTGCTGATGTCATTATCTGCACAGTTGGTGTCAGTTAACATAGATGCTCTGCTCTGTCAACAGTGAGCTATCTGTCTTCATCTGCACATTTGACAAGTGTATTTTGTGACAACACACAGCCGATCACAGCTGCTTTAATAGGCGACGTGCCACCCACAGGTGCGAGAGGAGGCTGTCACAAGCAACACCAGGGGGAGCCAAGCCATAACAGGAAGTCACAGTAAATTCTCCAAGTTTTCTCTCCAAGAGAAGTTAACCCACTGATAAATGGACAGTTCTGTTCTTTGTCTCTTGTTAGGGCTGCCACTCATGTGTGACTTGTCCTTGTCCATCAGTACTTGCTCTTAACATAGCCTTGTTTTTCAAGTTGGAGGTAAACTTGGGTAATGGAGTCCCTGTTCATTAAGCCAGTGGAGTGAACTGGGGACAGACTAATGAGAAAGGCGCCTTTGACAGACTGAGGCTGGCTGTGTAATAATTGGCCAAAGCTAAAACGGTTTGCTGAAGAACAAGGAGTTAAAATGGACAGAGGCTCTGAGCCGTCCAGCTTTCCCCCACTTAGCCGCATTTCTCTGTTTTCCACTGATTTTTTGGTTGAGTGGACGCACATAAATTTATACAAATCCATAATCCAGGTTGAGGCTTAAATTTTGACCCCCCCCTTTCTGATTTTCCTCACAGAGTGTGTTGCGTATTGATCTAAGCCTGAATAATTGAGAAGCTTAAGCTAAGCAAGCATGTGAGGGAAATGGTACTGAATAGTACCACCATGAAGCGCAGAGAGCAACAATTAATTGGATCTTGTTTTTTTGTGTAACAGTTTTGTTTCTGAGAAGTTTTGTACTTAAAATGTAGACAAATGTAATTTGACTACAAGCGAGGTCCTTTCTGTCTGATGTGCTTTCACACAAGGTGTGAAGGTTACATGACATATTGTACCCAACACTATGGGTCACTATGCTCAAAGTCTGCTTGTTTTTCATTATGAAACATTTACTATAAATCTAATCTTATGCATAGGGCACCTTAGTCAGTCCAGGCTTCTCCCCTTCTACTGCTCATGAGGGAGCTTATTTAAATACATGGTGTACACCTGGTGTGTTTGTTATGATGGTACCTATGTAGTCAACTGCGAAAAAGTAAAAATTTAAAAATAACAATAATAAAAAAAAAAAAACAACACATCCTCACCTACTTAAAGCCATCTGAAATCACCTATGGCAGAGATAATGCTGCCAACTACCAAATACCAAAACATCCAAAGAGGAGAAACATGCAAAGCAGATACTGTGTGCAGCACTTGGTGAATTATACTGCATAGTGGTAAAGAGATTTTCTGTAATTGTGTTGCTGGAATTTATTCTGGATTAGAAACAAAATGGGCAACATATTTTCCAAACCTTGTGAACAGACATAGAAAACGCTCATAAGCAGAAGGACAAATTGCTATGACACTAAAATGTACATGACATTTTTATCAACAAATGAAGATAGTGTATGTACTGTATGTCAGTGAGTTATCACTTATCAGTACTTTGTCACTGTTTTAGATTACTGTATTGTTATGCTGACAGGTGTTTCTATGGTTTGTCTCTTGTTTTCAATATCTGTTTTTTTGCAGGTAAATACTCCAGTGTGTACACCACTAGCTAACTGTGTCTGCCAGCTGCTACTGAGCAGGTAGTGGACAGTCTCTGAAAGCAGCTGACTGCTGGAGCCACAGACAACACAATGAGAGCAGTGAGAATGAACCAGAACAGTAAAGTTGTGGTTCACACAGTAAACAATCACCTGAAACTCACTGTAAAGCTCGGTCATGCTGCAGGTTAAACTAAATATCTGTAATTTCATCACTACTGTTTACTCTTTTCACATTGTCTTAACATTCTCATTTGATGCATTGCTACTGTTATATCACATTAAAGTACATCTGTACGAGGGGCTTCTGCACTGCTGGTCAATACGTCAGGCATACTGTACAGTGTAGTCTTTCCACTCAGCTTATCTCCTACAATTCTAAAATCCCTCACTCTCCTCTTCCAGCTGATGATGTTGTTCTGTGATTCATCTGCTGCTGAAATTAAAAAAATATAGTCCTGTAGTGAAAAGATGCAACAGATAGGAGAAGATGTTTTTTCTCCCACATTACATAACTTCCACCTGTATGGTACACTGAGGCTTATGGTCCTGTGGTGGAGAGGCAGACATTGAAGAGAATTATTAGTAATGAGTAATGGCGAACATTAGGCTGGGGCAGACATTCACACTGAGGATGAGCACGGTGAATTATCTAAAAATGAAATGGCATACACTGTAAATTTATACAATAGAAGAATAATTCAGATGTCTGTTATATTTTAGCTTGTGTATTGTAGATATGCATATATTAGCTACATGAAGCTGATGGGCATGATGATCACTTAGGAGCCAAAGAGCTGCTTTTCTCAGGACTTGTATTTGTCAGATAGACCAAACATGACTCTGAATGGTGGTATGAAACTTTTAAAGCTTTTTCAACCATCAGCTTTGATTCATGTTGACACATAAACTTTAGTAGCCAAATTATTTCCAGCAAACCTCAGCCACCTGAACCTTTACTCTTCACACAGGTTTATGGAAAATGATCAACTATAACACTTCTTCTGAGGCAATGTTTTAACTTGTGTAAATATGGGAAGAAATGCTCATTATCCATTGTAGGAGCCTCATGTATTCATTTAGTGCTGACATGGAAGTCAATGAGGTGGAGAGAGTGAAACAAGGACTGGCCTGTGTGTGGTTCAATCAAGACTAGAGACTAACTCAAAATGGCAAAGAACTGGCAGATGAATTTCTCTCCTTCAATTATTTTGCTGTTTTCTTACTCTGTGTCATTCCAGGTGACGTATATTAGCTCGTTTTCCATAAAAAAACAAAGCTGTCATAATTTCACTCTTTCCTTTACAGCATCTACTGCATAAACTAGGACATAATTCTATGTAAACTATGACTATGCACATGAGAAGCTGAGAAGGTGCAGAGCGACATATCTGAGAAAAACAGATACAATCTTTCTCCATTATGGTCATCAGGCCAATCATGGACCAAAACTTGACATGGCTGAATGACCTCTGTCCCGATCCACCTGTATGGCTTCCACACAGCATGAATTAGTCAGAGTACAAAGCATTCTCACTTGGGGAAATAGTCAGTCTGGTTTTGGAGAATGGTGGTCGTCCCTGGGTAGAGCATACTGAAGGCACAGCAGATCCAGTCACATGATTAGAAAAATGTGTTAATCAAATGTTTTTATAAAAACTTTCCATACTGTCTAATGTTGTGCTGAGGGGATCAACTGAAAGGAATGCTCACTTGCTTGCAAAAAAACATCGGAGTCAGATTGAGGGAACTGTGCAACAGTGCTCTCTGTGCTACAATACTGAATGAGAACTACATTACAGTTATCATGAAAAGTCAATGTGAGGTCCACATTTAAGAACAAACAGCAACAAAAATTGGTATAATCAATAGTTAGTTTCTATTCTCTAACTGCTACGTGGATCTGCCCTGGTCTTTGGGTGTTAAAAAGCTTAAAAGAGTTCTAATGGATTCCAGTCACGGGACACCGAACTTCACTACGTCTTGAAATCACACATAGGTTAATTCTAGGTGGGATTATTAGGTCTCCTCTTTTGTCTTCACACCTATGAGTTTATTGCTGTTGCTGGTGCAAATGACCCTTGTGCCCAGATTAATGATTCTTAATTTCCCCCAGCACCAACAACAGGCCCAACTCATCACTGTATGCATTCAAATTCAAACACAATAGTTGGATCTGAATGTAAGTAAAATGACAAAGTTCATTCAGGCTACAGTCATATCATCTCATCATATCAAGTGGTACCTGTTCATCCAACCTGTGCCCTAGCTGTCTCTCTGAGAAACATCTTCTCCCTCTCATATACAATGTTGTCTAGACTGCATGTTAGTTATGGATAATGACTATGAGTCATGCTAATGAGTCTCAGGCTGGCACCTCTTAGTTAGACTTAAATAGTATCATCTTATCTCAAAGTGCAATAAATCAAAGTAATTCTACTGGAAGTGGAGAGCAGGATCATACTAGTATGCAACCTAAGTTTGTATCTTACCTTACTTTATGGTACCTCATTGCACCGATTTTAGCCTGAAGGTGGAAAACCGTGGAGCCCAGCTTTTCTTTTCTCTAGTGATTGCAAAAGTTCAAGTAGGGAAGCCTGATGTAAATTCACACAGTGACCAGTATGTAAAGTGCCAAAATCTAATGGAGATGCTGTAGCATGACCTTAAACAGGATGTTTGTGCTCGAAAACCCTCCAATCTGGATGAATTAAAACAATTCTGTAATGAAGAGTTCCTCTACAGTAATATGAAAGAAAAAGGGTAATTACTTTTTAACATACTGCCAGGCAGGTTTAAACCGCATTTGTCTCACAGCACTGTCTCAATCTGCACTATTAAACTAGTAGAAATACTGATCACAGATGAGATTCTCACAAGTTACTGCTAAACAGTTAATTGCATGTGCACTTTCTATTTAGCTTCACATTGCAAAGAGTGTCACTGCAGACTCCTAAAATGGGTCAATGATGTGGAAATGCTGCAGTAATAGAACCCTTAATCAGACAAAACTGTGTTTCCAATCATACCTGGGGAAAATACACATGAAATGGACCATGAACTCTTGGCACTCCCGCACAACCAAGACGTCAGCTCTGCTGGGCAAACCAGGACTGTAAATCCAGGCGGGTCTGTGTTTACTTAGCAGTGACATCAGCAGTTGCTGAACCCATGTTTATTTTCAGGTGACTTTGAAGGAGGATAATTCATCATTGTGCTGGCACATTACAGAACCGCTGAAAAAAAGATGTCAAATTGAAAGGGAACTGTATCCTATGGAAAGTTTTTTGTGCAGCTTTTATGTGGCACCTTGTTTGAAGAGCGAAAGGCATCAAGCCCTTTAGCTAACCCATTAGCACATAATTGTTTTCTTCTCTTTCATAAATGCAAAATATGCACTCTCATGCATTAATTGTGGACATCCGGTAATTCAAAAGGATAATGCTTAGCACCACATTTTCCACTTGGTGACTCATTATACACTGGAAAGAGTATGAAGGCCCATTATGGAGAGTGAGAGAGAGAGAGAGCTAGGGAGAGAAAGATTCCGTTTATCATGGGGATGACTATATTGCAGGTCTTCAGTGTCCTACAGAGAGGGGCTTTTGGGACTCACTCACCCTGTGAAGTGCTCCCATGGGTACGTAGGATAGCCGAGAGGGGAAATGTAATAACTCAATGACGAGGAGAGGCTGCCAATTACAGTCAGCTCAGGATAGCGGAGCAGGATCAGACACATTGAAAACGGCTACATTTCTATCTTCCCCAGGGAAGGCCCTCCGTT
This sequence comes from Helostoma temminkii, assembly GCA_900302695.1. Lineage (NCBI taxonomy): Eukaryota > Metazoa > Chordata > Actinopteri > Anabantiformes > Helostomatidae > Helostoma > Helostoma temminkii. The sequence goes on along the minus strand of OMLM01005261.1, from coordinate 22,317 downwards.
GGCGAGCTGTCATTCCACTGGAAATATGAGTAGTAATGTGGGAATACACACAATATCATAACTGTAAGTGAAAACAGAGAGCTAAAGAATATAGCCAAACATGAGTATAAATGGTAATGTTGTTTTAAGATGAAATGTGCACTCATGACTGGGGTCTCCTCATTCTCTTGGCACTTTGGTTGTACTTACACAGTGTTTGGATAACACAAATGGAATGACCCATAGGCTCGACATTCCTCACACTGCAGATAAGCAGCTTAACATGAGACAAGCTAAACAAACTTAGCAGAGCTTGTATGTAGGCATGAATTTTCATTTTTCTTCATTTACCTGTTGCCTGTATTACACCTCCTTGTGTGATTTAGTAATTGTATTCTTTTAGGGCTGGATCCAAAGGTCAGCAGGTCATACCAAAATCAAGTGTCAACACTCACTTAGCCTAAGTCTATAACAATAGTCCACAGCTGTCACCAGGACGTACAATGAGTAACATTGCTGTATACTCTATGCAGCTCATTGCACGGTCAGGTAAAGGTTGTTTAAAGTTGAATATTAAGTCAAGCTATTGCCTAAGGAGAACTGTAAATTAAAAAATTAAAAGTATACAGATGTGTACTGTGTAGTTTCAATTATTATAGGTATTGTGCATGTTGCAGGTTTATAATTGTGGAGAAACTAGGTCAATTTACATGAGCAGCAAGAGGCTTTGGCAGGCCAGGCTCTGGGGTGAGTTGTGTGGGGGGAGGGGGGATTGGGGACAACTGCCCTCTGGCTCCGCTGTAGACCCGCTAGTGATGGGTGTATAAAAATGTTAATAACTATTTACAATATACAGTATGTGGTTCAATATGATCATAAAGCCATAAAGAAATTGTTGTATGCTATTGCCTAGGGTGAGGGC
>OMLM01005261.1:5601-15770 GCA_900302695.1 Helostoma temminkii | reverse complement strand
TTAAATTTATTTTCTGTACAGACTGTGCTAGCCCAGTCAAATCTCTCAGCACCATTACAACAACCGGGATGTCGAGCACAAGATGGAGGATAGGTGGCTTAAATGATTTACATTTAGGGAGGAGTATTGATTGGTTATGGCAAGAACATGAAGCCATATTTGCTTTGCCTAAGTAGAAAAAACGTTGCTTGTCTGTTATTCCTCTCTGTCTTCAGTTAAAAAATATATATATATATATATTTTGAAAGCCAGTCAAAAAAAAATGTAAAAATAAACTCACCTCTGACTCCGGAATTTATTTGATATTAATGAACTGGGCCTGTGTAGGACCAGTAATAATTGTTCTTCGTCAAAATGTGCTATGACAGATCATTTAATTTTTATAATGTGGTACACTCAGGTTTTTGCTACTATATCTGTTTCAAATGAGATTAGTTGACCCCATACACACAAAAAAGCAATTTCTTGTAGAATCTTATCTTATGGAACACAAGTACAATTACAAAGTATTTATTTTATTTTTATTAGTTTGCTGCCTACAGGTATAAAGACATCTTGCACAGCTGATACACAACCTGAGTGTTTTGGTGAGGTATTACACATGACGTACTAGTTTGCCAGTCCATCATTCTCAGCTGCTCTGTGCACTGTAGTTAGTGCTAGAAAAAAAGCTAAACGCTAACAGTATGTCTGCCAAATCTCATCTTTCAATATAATGCAAACTAAAACAAAACAATGTGAACATGCTTTATTGCAATGCTGTTGCACTGAATTGCACAGGGTAACTCCTGACAACAAACTTAGCCTGAACTCAGCACAGATAATGTAATGTTTTAGTAATGGTGTCTGACAGGTTAAGTGTAGACAGAAAGATTATCATCTCTGAGAAAATAAAAACCAGCATGCTGTGTGTGTGTTTCATTGGAAAGACACAAGACGCAAATACAAGCAATGTTAAGACAAATAACACCATTCATGTGCAAACTGTCTGAGCCTGGTCTGTACTGGTCACTCTAGTTGTCTGCAGATTGTGTGACAGTCCTTATCATGTTGCAGATTTTTTATTATTTTTTCTCCAAGCTTTTCTTTCAGTGGAGCACTTTGTGAATACTGGCTGTCACCCTCACTAGATGGTCTTGACAACATTTGTATATTGTGTTTTCCAAAGAGTACGTGGTATGACATTCCTGTTGATACCCCTGAGACAGTACATGTCTGGCCTGCAATGAGCCACTCTGTTAACACATTAAATGCTGCAAAAAACATGTAAGGGCTAATCAGATGCAAATGTTATTTTGACAAATGTCCATGACCTAATTCAACTTTAGTATTTGACAAGATGATTTTATTCTCAATAAAACTGCAGCATAGATGGGGCTTGGATTTGTGTATTACTTGTCAGCTGGGCCTGACTGCTGTCAGAGATGGATGGGCTGACATGACCTTAGGTTAGCTGACTGCCATGTGCACAGATGCTGTGTCTGGGCCTGACTAATGAGGATCAACAGAGGCCACAGGTCACTTCATTGAGTTTCTCTATCTGTTATACTCTGATGCCACACTGTGATTTTGGAAACATGTCGCACTGCCACGTTGAAAAAGCAATAAATCTGAAAGCAGGAAAACACAATTTACCATGTAATATTTATATGTGGAAGCTGAGAGCTAAATGAAGACATCTTTATCTTTCTCCCTCAAGTAATTGCATTTTTGAACCTAGACGAATTCAATCAGCTCCCCACTGACTCATACAGCCCACAAAACACATTCCTAATCAGGGAAAAGGAAAAAAATCTTATGTTTCATCACTTTTTTCATTAAGTGGATAGCACCCCAAGGTGTCCTTCACCCTCCTCGCACTGAAAATGTCTTCCTTCATGTTCTCAACAGGAGGTCTTCCTTCCTGGCCCCTCCCTCCCTGTTACTGTCTCTTTGACGCAACTCATCCCAAGCTTGTTTTAATGTCTTCCATGATGAGGATGATAAGAGCCTCATGGCAGGAGAGAGGCGTTTGAAAAATGGATTAAATTACCCTCTCTGCAGAGGCTATGTTTCCTCATGCTGTGTTGTCTTTATGGCTGTGATGTTTACATTCATTAGCACTTGTCTGAAATGTGTCAGTCTCTTTCCCCTCACTCTCACGCGCCAACCTTTCTTGATATCCACCCGACTCTGTTCTGCAAACAGATGCTATCAAGCAAAGAAAATGTTTTGTCTGCTTTCCACTGGCAAAGCATAGGGCTCGGTCAAGACTTTACTTGTCAGAGTGCGCAGGAGGTCTTGTAACTTCAAGAGGACAAAATATTGGCATGTGCGTTAGTTTCCCTTTCCTTAGTTCAAATTAATAACTAAAACAATACTGTGCGCTTAATTAATAATAGTAAATGTCTTATTTGTAAAGTAATTGTTAGATATTATTGTTTCCAACTGTTGTATTTATTGTCTACTTGCTACAAACTGCATTTGAATACAGAGTCAAAGAAAGACAATAGATGCCCACTTGTAAAAATGCTGCTTCGTAGCACCACTGGTGCTTAACAGCTCCACAGACCTAATGCTTGAACACAGCTACAGTACCTTAGCATAAAGACTGGAAGCAGGGGGGAACAGCTAGCCTAGCTGTATTTTGACAACGAGACTCAAGCAGCTGTTTTGGAAATTAAGAAATATGAAATTAAGTTAACATTAGTCAGTCAACTTTGCAGATTTGTTAGATTTTGTACAGGTTTAACAAACATTATGTTAATTAGTGGGCTCTAGCATGTATTTTTGCAACCAGCGGGACCAAATTAAGCCAATCTAATGGCTGTGGCTTTATATTTAGCATAGACATCATCTTTAGTCTCAAATTTGTTAACCCAGTGTGGTTGTATCCAAACACTCTCATCCACTGCCTATAAAGAACTTTGTAAAGTACTTTTTGCAGTATCTGCTGAAGGAGTGTACTGGTGTTGTTGCAGTAGCAGTTTACCTACAGGAGCTGCAGCTGCATAAGTGATCACCCAATGGATTCAACATTTAAGTTTAAATTGTTTTGCAGAAATTCCATCAGCACATTAAGTTTTATACAAGAAGAGAAAATGCAGTGGGCCTTGCTTCCATCCAAGTTGTTGTTGCTAAGGTCCATAAGGCATTTTGTTTCCTTGTGCTTACGCCAAACATAAGAAAGTGGGAAAGCAGAAATGACAAATGACCTCAACCTTATCTTAAAGCTAGAATATGTGTCTTTGGGGAATCAATATCTACATTAAGATACATTTTTGAGCATTGTTTTTATCTAAAACATATTGCAGCTCTAATAATAAATGTGAGAAAGAGAGGAGTAAGGTGCATCTACAGAGTCCACAGAGTGAGATGGAGATGCAGGAGCTGCTGTGGTGATCCCTATAGGAAAAAGCAGAAAGAAGGAGACTACACTGTATTATGTGTCACAATGATAATGATGTTGGGTTGTGTGTTATTTTGTGTTTGCATAAACATTCAGTTATAGTTTTCCTGGGAGAACTTCTGTCCCACACTTCACCTCCCTCTGCCAAAAGCTCAGACCAATTCCAAGCATACCACATTTGATTGGACAGACCGAGTTGCTAACTGACACGAGCAATATTCTTCCATAATAAGAGTCAAAGTCTGGCTCAGTTTGGAGAGACTCAAGGGCCTCATCAATGAATGGGCCACCTGATGGCTCAAGTAGGCAAGGATGTTGATGCTGTCAGAGACTGTCAGCAGGCTTGGGCTTGGGTCAGTCTATGCCAGGTCTTATTAGGTCCCCATCAGCAAAATGTTGGATGTCAGGCCACATATTGAAACAGAGGAGGGCTCCTGGTGTGCCTTCTGCTACTCAGCACCAACTTTCTACCTCAATGGTCATGATCAAACCCATCTAGCCCAGACCACATTGATGTCTTGTGTCACTCCATTAAACTGAATGTATTCCTGGTTTCACGCCACGTTAAGGTGACAGAGAAAGTCAACTTTACTTTGAATGCTCCAGTGGCTGTAATTCCTCCTCAAATGTAATAACCAGCAAACTCATCAGATGTCTCAATAGGCTGCCTTTTTCAGTCAATTGCGTTGTGGTTAATACTCCATATTGATCTGTGTGTTTTAGTTAGAGTCTTCCCAAAACATAATTTGTGTCAAAGTAAATGCAGAAAAGCTTGACTGTATGCAATTATGTCCCAGGTCACATGCAACAGACCTGCCTTATCTGCTGTGGCCAGTGAAAACTTTCCCATCTGGATATTTTGCTGTCAGTATTTTGATTTGTGTAGCCAAGTGAAAGAGGATCAAGTCGTCTAAATATACATCTGCCCAAGAAAGCTGCATCTTGGCCAAAACAAACAGGAGACAAGAGACAAATGCCACATTCCCTCTGGGTCACGACAGTACTGATGGACTCAAAGGTCATAGAGGCAGTAAAAAAACAAAATCACAACACCAAATCTGCTCTGGTGGTCACAATATTACAAAATATTCCTTTCACAATGTGTCTTTGAAGCCTTCTGTGACCCTAACAGGCTTTACTGTTACACTGTATATGCCTTCTCTTCTTACATTCACACATTGTATGCAGACACAAAAATCTGGGACGATTCCTTTAAACTAATTAAACTTAATTTCAAAGGAAAATAATCAAGGTCTCGATGGATCTCTAAGAGCAATATTTGGTTTGGGCCTTGTGTATTTAAACTGGGAAGCTGAGTGTCAGCTGCAGAACAGGATACTTGCCACAAAGCTCTCACTGCTCCTCAATGTTTCCTGAAAGACACTGAAAGAAAGACACATCAACATCTGACATTTAGTAAGTCATGTAAATAGTTTAGATATAATGAAGGTTAAATCACATTACACTAAGGGCTTGATTTACTAAAGGTTGCACAGAAAAATGTGCAAACTTAATATCACCTGCAAAAAAACCAAAAAACAAATAAGGCACAAACTGATACTAAGGTCATAGCACAATGACGACTGACAATGTTTGCCATTCCAGCGTATCGTAGTTGTTGCTGCTGCAGTCTCCCAGAATAGCTTTATGTGTGTTTCCATGCAGCGAGGATGCACTGAAACAGCCCAACGGCTTTTATAAAGTTAGGACCAAATACCCTGGATCAGTAAATGATTAAATAATTCTGAGGAGCAGCTCTTTTTTCCAACTTAAGTAAGAATATGGAGATAGCAGCTTGTAGGTGACATTTGCAAAATTATTACCTTTTAAATTTGAGCACATTTGACACATAAGTGCATACAAACAATAAAAGCTTTAACTGAACAGAATGTAGGCAATAGAAATACTTTTTTGCACTTTTGAAATAGAAAAAATAAACGTTTTGGTCATATCATTTTGGTACACAAAACAGTACACACTATAGGCAGTATTTTCCTTATAAATACAAGAAATATTTTGGAAGCATTTACTGTCAGAAAACATCATATATGCACATGTGTGCAGTATAGACTTTGTCTGTGGACTTACCTGCTGCTATAGACATGACATCAGCTTCCTTCAGGTCTCTAACATTGTTTCACTTGTGTAGCTACAATTTCAACCTTACATAATGTTCAACGGGTACATTTTTATTAGCTGCATCACACTCATTTAAATATTGTCGTCATTTATCACGCATTCACAACATCCTGCGTTGTATGTTGAACGTTGCTAGGCTATGCAGAGTATTGCATTTACTGTCTCTACTACTGTAGTAATTTATGGACCCTCGGGAAATGTGTTCTCTGTGTTTATGGCAGAATAAAGACTGGGCTGCTTGGAGGTTGCTTCTGGGCCACATGTGGCTTGTGGGCCACCATTTGAATAGGCTTGAGCTAAAGCATGTTGACGAGCTGGAAGCAAAGTTTTCATTGATGAAATTACATCCCCCATCGATGATTTGTGTCCTCAGCCTTAGGACAAAAGATGCCTCAATATAGTACTAGTCAGAGCAATTAAAACCACAACTCTTAAAGTCAGTCTGATCGCTGTCGCACCCACACCCAGGATCTAATAACAAACTCACTCTGCAAATTCCCCCAATGACACTGGGCTGGTAAGTTGATAAGTTGATGACCCCATTGCTTCTGCAAGTGGGCCAAGGAAACGAAACCAGAGAATGTTCAATTTGTGCTCCCAGTGTCCGCTCAGCCCACGGCCCTCTTAACACCTCGCTAGTTCCAAGGTAGCCCATCACACTAGCAGCTGTTAGGATGTGGCAACATGCATAAACCTTTGAAACTATTTCTTCAGAAGGTAGTCACAAACTAATAGTAAATGATTCCTATATAGTGGTTTTGTCATTTCTAATACTACATTGTGTATCAGTTACACTAAGTATTTTATATAGTAAAGTACCAAATGCTGTGAGTTCATTAAACCCTTTAAATTATGTTTGTTTGTTTGTTTTTCTTGCTGGTGTCACACATGATACTAGTGTCATCTAAAACATGTTTCTTGTCATGTTTGCATTATTTTGACTTAGCTGTGATGCTAACCGGATACAATATGTATAAATTACATAGCTGCCTGTTTCCTCCAACATCCTTTTACCAATATAACCACTATCCTTCCTCTGCATATGTCCAAACCATCTCAATCTGGCCTCTCTGACGTATTCCCTTAACACTGCCGATTTGAGCTGTCCCTCTTGATTTCTGCTACCTCCATCTTTGCCTCTTATCTATATAGCATAGCTGCTGTCACTACTGTCTTTATTGTCTCTACTGTCACTACACCTTTCCTCTGATTCTTGCTGACACTCTTCTGTCACACAACACTCCTGACACTTTTCTCCACCCACTCCAACCCACCTGCACTCGCCTCTTCACCTCTTCTCCACACTCCCCGTCGCACTGGACTGTTGATCCCAAGGACTTAAACTACTCTGCTACTACACCTTCTTGCCCTCAGCCCCCTGTAACCTCACTGTTCTACTTCCCTCCCTCTCATTCATTCACATGTATTGTATGTACTTTCCATATTGTAAATTTAATAAAAGGCAAATAAGAGCTTGACTGAAGTGTGTTAGGCCCAAAACACTCCCAGGGTGTACTGTAAGTTTCAAAGGTGGCTTCAATTAAGCAAGTTGGCATGTGGTGTTTTTATAGGGAACTTCACTGACTCTACACATCACAGTCTGTTTCCTGGTGCTGGCGAGTACTACTGCATAAGTGAGAAAAGCTGAGACTTTGTAAAGTCTCAAGTATCACTTGAGTCAGTGTGGGTTGGGTGCAATGTCTGAAGGTGTGGGGTTATGTTGCATATCTCATCAGTCTGTAGTTAAGGGGGTGTGTTGTGCAGTTGTTTTCTGGCACCAGGCACATCAGTAGTGTTGACATTTGTCTTCATAATTAAACCGTTGCACTCATCAAAAATAAAAATTGCCAAACACTGAAAATTGTATTTTTTGTTTCATACAGTAGAGTGGATTAGCAAATAACTCAAGACAATTTTGATTGGCTCTTGAAGGATATTAGTGTATAGTTAAAGCCTTCCAACCTTTCCTTTATCACTCTCAATCTTTGTAACCCATTAGGAAAAAGTGAGCTCATCAAATCAGTTTCTAGACTACGGTAGCTGCTACTAGCATAGCATAACAGTCTTTTTTAAAGTGTGTATAGGTCAAATTCTGGGTGATTTCGGTATTAAGGCTATTTTGTATTGATACAAGTTAAACAAGAAGAAAAACCTTTTTGAGCCTTATTAGGTTATTTGGCAACAGGTTAGAGCATCTTAGAGAGTGAGATGCAAGGATGCAAAGATGCCTCCAAAGAAAGAGCAAAGGGACAAGAACAGAGTTCAGGACTTTTCTGGGTTGGCCAATGTCGGCACTACACAGAAGACAAGTTTAATTTAGGCACAAGGCAGGTGAGCATTGCAGAACAAGATCATTTGATGTACTCACTTGTGTTACTGGAGAAAAGCACTGGACAGGTAAGTACTGACTGGAAGTGGATCTTTGTGCAAGAAGTGGGAAACCATGACAACATCTAAAGTACAAACTGTCAAATCATTTCAGAATAAATTTTCAACATGTATGTAAATGTAACTGTAATTGACAAAATGATTTTTCTAACTTAAGTAATCTGGCACTATGTGTATATAAAACTGAACTGACAAACAAACAGCAACATGCAAATCTTTAAAAGCCTAAAGCTGAACACAGAGAATAACTTATTTTAGTGCCAGTGACGAAAGATGCAATTAATACAATCTGCTGCTTGCTTGGATGGGCGCCTGTAACTGTATCTTGAACACATGTTTTTGCTGAGGGGTTGAAAGATGGCACTCTGAAGGCCAGAAATGACTGCCTGGAACCTTGAGGATACATTATTCTGATTTACTTCCCCTCTCAATTCTTCCGCAACTGTTTAATGCATAAAGGATACAGCGGAGAGGGTTAAAAGAGAAGAGGAGAAACACAGGGGGAGACAGAGAGCAGCTAGAGTATTGTTTATTTTCACAGAAATATTCCAGGAGTTGACAGGTATTCCCTTGTCTGGAGAGTTAAATCACAATGCAGTTTTCCAGACTCCAGACACAGTGTGTGAACTCATACTGACACTAGTCTAGGACAATGAAGAATGAGGTTCATATGCACACTCACTGTGATTATAGCTGAATACTGAAAGGTTACATAGCCCATTAAAAGTGTTTAGAGCCAGTCATAAAAACATAACAGAACAAGTGAAATGCTTTTTTTTCTTAAGTAGACAATTTTAAAATGAATTCCACTGTTTTACTATAACTCACTGCTTTGAGGAAAAACAAGGCTTTTCCTTGGCAGTCACAGATAGTTGAGCTGATTGAGGTCTATATTTGATTTCTAGGCCAGCATTCCAGTGTCCACTCTCCACGTGGCTGCTGCTGTGGGCTCTCTAGAAATGTCAGGGTAACCAGATCATTACACACTTGAATCCAGTTACACCTCCATTAACGACTGTGAAAAGGATCCGCACGCTGACCCTGGAAAAAGAGCCCAGAATTAGCATATATATTTAAAGAGCCTCGTCTTTAGTTGCAAGAATGTGTTTTACAAGATTCACAACCAAGCACTAACTGCTCATGTTTACTTGCACCACTGCAGTAAGAAAATATAGTCGACTTTCCTTCATGTGGCATTGTGATTGGTTGGTAAGTAGACACTAAGAGTCAAACGTTTAAACACACCTACTCCATCAGGGGGATTTCTTGAACATATATGGAATTATGTAGTAAACATAATAGTATTAAACACCCTGAATTAAAATGTTTCAAAGTAGCCTTCTTTTGCTTTGATGAAAGCTTTGCATTGTCTCTGTCAACCTCATGAGGTAGTGACCTGGAATGGTTATTGAAGGAGTCCACAGAGATGTGACTGTTGGCTGTTTTTCCTCCATTCTCAGGTCAAACTCATCTCAAACCATCTCTGTGGTCACTGGCCATTGTCAGGTCACCTGATGCAGCACACCATCATTCTCCGTCTTGGACAAATAGCTCTTATATAGCATAGATTTTTGTGTGGGGTCATTGTCCTGTTGTAAAACAAAAAATGGTCCCAAGTGCAAACCAGATAGGATGGCACATTGCTGTAAAATGCTGTAGTAGCCAATTGGTGTCCGCAATTGGAGTTGTCAAAAGTGTCACCAGCAAGGCACCCCAATACCATCACACCTCCTCTTCCACACTTTACTGTGGGAACTACAGATTCAGGAACCGTCCATTCATCGCGTACACGACAGAGACACAAGGTTTAGAAACAAAAATCTCAAATTTGGACTCATCAGACCAAAGGACAGTTTTAAGATTGCCTGGCCTTATTTTCCTAAAGTAACAATGGACTGACTGTGCTTCTTGCCATAATATGGATTTGTACAATAGTTGTAGTAGCACTGCTGCAATGGGGCTACTGACTACTGACCCTTTCCATGATGATGGAAAGCACAAGAAGGCAAAAAATTTAACAAATGGACTTGGCACTCAGGGAATTGAAAACTATTTCAGGTGACTTTGTCATGAGCTATACCATAATCTATTTTGGGCTACATGTCTTCAGTACAATACATACGCCAATTGATACGCCAGCATTTCTAATTATTAACTTTGTGTCCTCTCTCCTGTAGTTGTGCCTCTCTCTCTCTCTCTCTCTCTCTCTCTCCCTTTCTCTCTCCCTCCTGCATGTCTCTCTCCCTCCTGCAGG
>OMLM01005251.1:1461-16108 GCA_900302695.1 Helostoma temminkii | reverse complement strand
AAAATGAAAACAACCAGCATCTATCACTTCCCTGCCAGAAGACAGACGACCACTTGCTTGCTTACATACAGGAAATGAGTCTAGAGCTTCCAGTCATAGGAGAGGCTTTCTGATCACCAGACCGCCCTCCGTTACTGTCATCTACTCTATATTTCAATACTGAATCCCCCACCCACCACACAGTCCCAGCAGTAATAAATACACTGCTTGTGCTACATGTTGACGGTGTCATCAATCACACTTTCTCATCAGGAAGCACACATACACACTGCAAACATAGCTTCAGTGTTTTCTCTCCAGACTAAATCACATTTTTCTTTTCCTTTGGGTTATTTCATGAGTGAAATGAACTGGCACTGCTTAAAGTCACAGCAGTAATTATTTATTGTCAGGCTCCACTTCTTCTTCACTCCACTTGTGGAAACGTTGTTGCTTTTCTTCTGGAATAATGAGGCTTCACAGTGAAGGCATTTGTGTTGTTCACTCAAGTCAGTTTTTATTTACATAACTTATAATCGCATCTTGGATCTGAAAAGATGTCGAGCAACGTTCTGGCCAAAATGAACCACCCACACCTGGAAATGCTACAGTCTGCACAAGTGCAGATCTGTAATAACACTTAAAGTGTTTTGCTCTTGAATACATGTATTAATACAATTGCACACTGCCACCCAGTGGCTATAACAGTGAAGCACCACAGTGTCTTGTATCACATATGTTGTTTTTGGCACATCAAACCATGCTTGTGTCACTTCAGCAAGTTTTTGTTTCTGTCTCATCAGTGCCCATTTATAGGAACAGAAGCTGTCTCAATTCCTGGGTTGCAATTTATTGTCAGCTAAGCCTGAGTGAGCATATATATAGTGGCTTTACACTGTACACAGTTGTCAGCATTACTAAACACACATGTATTAACATTATGTACTAAGAAGTACTAGAATGAGAAGGCTGACTCTTTATCATGCGTTGTTCACACAATCATCAGGCATGCAAGTGGACCATGTCGTGCTGGAGGGATGCACACATGTTTAAACACACTTCTTTCCATGAGCAGCTCATGAAGACACGCAGTACAGCAACTGAAGTGCAGTCCCATGGATCTTGAGGCTATTGTTAGCGTTACTGTCATAAATAACAACCTGGGCGACAACAGCCAGTCATCTCTGGTGAGACACACACAGAGAGAAGGGCATTGCATGGATGCATGCAGTGTGTAGGATAACAATGTCAGCACATGCTTTGCTTTCCAAGGCTGTGAGTTATGGAGGACAACATCAGGGCTAAAAATACTTGGCCCAAATGTTTTTGAGTTTAAGATTCACCATCTGCTGAAAAGTCAGCACTCCTGTGGTTCATTTATGCCATAAAACAAATTTAAATATAGCTCATGAAATTCCTGAGTAAATTTGCTTCACTCACTATTTCTGAATGGTTAACATAATTCTAGTTATAGCCAAAACACAGTCTTGGCAGTTAGCATATTCAATCAGCACGTTTCCTGTTAACTCCAAATATTGTGCGTGAATATACAATATGATTTAGTATTAATAAAGTTTGGGGAAAAAATAAAAATGCTGTATTTATTAGTTTTTTTACTTGCAACTTCAATTAAGTTTTTTATTAAACACACTTTGATACACATTTCAGTTTCATATGTCTGCAAGATCAATTTAAACATTACACATTTAAGTTTACGTAACAACTGTTGAGCTCCCTCCACTGTGGCTGTTCATATTCTGTTTTTAAATGTCATTATCTAAGCTGCTCTCCACCCTCTGGCGTGCCAAACATAAACCGACGGGTGCCAATAAAATGAAACACGATAAAGTCAAGTACAGACATAGAACATCAAAGACTGAAACAATATCTGTTTATTCATTTCCAATTTAGTCTTAACATGTCATATCAAAACAAATGATCTTTGGTAATAAATAAAAAAACAGAGTTCTGATGTTCCGTTGTGGTAAGTGCTTTACGTTGTTGCACAGACGTTTCAGGGTTATTTTATGCGTTTGACCTTGATTTCTACAGCTTTCAAGTTTGTTCACCTTTAGGTAATTATGCTAAAGACAGATACTTTTCCCTGCTTTTAATTGATTAGCTTCATCATTTGCGGCGTCTCACTGTCCTGCACCACCTGTATCAAACATCTTCTTGCGGCCCTCCATGCCTGACATGGCCTCCACATTCTTACGCCAGTCACCCACTTCGCTAGTGAGCACCTGGAATTAAAAACCAAAATAAACCTCAAAATAATAGCATGTCTTTTCAAACTAACCAACTTTTCTGCACACTTAAAAACATCAATTTAAGAACCTTTACTCAGGGAAAAGGTTTAGAAGTCTTGAATTGGTTACCTTGTCCTGTTTGACATCCTCCTTCTTCACGGACTTGAGGTTAGCTCTGAGATCCATTGAGCCCTTGTGTTTGGAGCCCAGGAGAGCTCTCATCATCTCATCTGCTGACACTCTGACCTTCCTCAGTGCCGGCTTTTTGAACTTGCCTCCGAGGTCCTGTACCTTCAGCTTCAGCTCGTGGATCTAAAACATATGAGAAGTTTTAATCTCTGTTTTCAAGCTACATATTAATGACTGAGCTGTGCAAGATAATGAGAAGAAATGCAGAAAGGTGTTCAGGGAGACTTACATCTTTGTTGTGCTTGCTCACTTTGTATTCACAGTCATATCGCTCCTCATCCACCACATCAATTTTTGCATGAAGCTGCCTGCACAGATTCTAAGAAAAACAAAATTAAATGTGCATATACATTTTTCTGCTGTAGAAAAAAGCTCTTGTGTTTTTTTATGACTCGTACTTGTAGATCTTCTAGTGACAATCCAGAGAGTTGCAAAGGGGGCAACTTCTCTCCTAAATAGCGCACTTTCTCTTCCTCTCTGTCCCGCTGCTCCCGCTCCAAATCCTCACAAGCTTTTGTGAGGAGAAGCATCTGATTTGACAAAACAGGGCATGGAAATTAAAACAGGACAGATCCAGTTTGGTCATGAAAGGGTCATTCAACATTTTATATATTGAATAAATTATAGATATATGAACATATGTCACTATATACAAGTAAACAGTTACAATAATGACCTAAATGATGGATACATTTGTAAAACGTAATTGATAAATGGTAAACAAAAAATGTCATGTCAAGTCATAAGTCATATTCAGTTCTGGAACCACTGATACATCATCTGGTGTAAGTACCCACCTTCAGGGAGAGCTTGCGAGAAGCCGAAATCTTTGACTTCGGCTGCAAATAAAAACATTTGTCTGCTCATTACTCAACACAAGGACACTTTATAATATACTATCACATAGAAAACTTAGTTGTATCAACATTTTTCACTACATTTAAACATCACAACAAGTGCCCATCCAGAGCTCATTTATAAAGGCACCTTTCCATAAATAGCTCATAGATGTTCCTGCTTATCCTACCAGGATGTACAGTACTCCATCATTAATATATGTTTGGAAAGACCACTTACTGCAGCCACATGCAAAAAGATAACAAGTTATTATTAGGATGAAGTCAAGGGTAAAGCTCTCAGGGATGCTGATAGCAGCTCTGATAGATTACTAGTGTCAGATCTTTGCTATTCGCATAAGGACTCTGTGACCCCCTCTCCATGCATGGAGGATTAACACTGTGGAATACAGTTGTCTCACCTTATCCCCTTTGGGATTCATCTCTGTGGGTCTGTCACACTCCTGAAACAGCAAACAGGGACAAATGAGGGCAATGATGCTGTTGGCCTTCACAATTAGGTTTCAATGAATAATAGAGGTATTGTTCATTATATATTGAAGAGGAGAATGTAGGCTACATAACTCCCCATTAAACAAATCAAAATGATGACAGCACAATTCAGAGACAAAGGGTAACAGTCATTTTCTTATCCCACTATATGAATTTGGCAAAAGATAAACATATAGAAACCAAGGTGTGTATTAGTACATTTTAGGAGTAGTATAACCCCTTCAGCTAAAATACAGCATATTGTGATTTGACCTTACAAGACAATGAAAAGCAGGAGATGACCAGAACAATTTCCTCCACTAAATTCAGCTCACTTAATCATCTCACTTTTTTTCTAAGGTGTGTTAAAAGCTGAAACATTTGTACCAAATAAAGACTAGACATAAACCCTATAGGAAATTTAAAATTATATTGCAAATAACTCATTTACAATACATTTACCTGAACTAAAATATATACTTAGGTGAAATACCTTTAGAAACAAAAAATAAAAAGTGGAAAGTATAAGGAAAACCTTAGATACTACCAATTGCTTTACCTTCTAAGGGGATCAGTTGAGGTGTAGGACGTCAGACAGCGACCGCTGAAGACAATGGGCAGCTTTTTATGTGAGGGGGGTTGAGAGTGGACAGCAGATATAACTTCTGTTCCCAGGAATGTGCTGGCACAATACCAAGCATGAAATATCACCTCCCCTAACACTGTGGCAACACCAAGGAAGTGTAATAATAAATCATGAGCATTACCTTAATAATGGTATTGTTCGTTGCATTACATTATACCGTAAAGTAGCAGACAAGACAAATAAATTCATAGAATGGTCATAAAAATGAAACAATCTCTCATGCATTGAAGAAATCACTTAACATGCTGGGGAAAATGCTTATTTGTTAGAGAGACGGATATGAAATGAAGCCATTCTCATGTCTGGACAGCCAATATGAGCTAGCGCTAGCAGCTAGCTAACTTAGCTTAGCATAAAGACTGGGAACAGATTGTGTGTGTTGTCGCAAAAAGGTAGAAAAAAATGCTTAAAAGCACTTTAAAAGCCCATGAAAGAACACGTTCTACCCGTTGGCTTAGAAGAAGTAAACATAAAACCATCAGTTTCAAATTTCAACTGGCCATTCCACATCCAGAATCCCATTGTTGTTAGGATTAAATGATATTAAACAGGTAATTAACTTGGTCTTGGTTGAATTTTATGAACAATGTGTAAACAATTACTGTTACTGCAAAACATAAACCACCTGGCATTATGTTTGCTTGAACAGAGCAAATATCAAAAGCACTGAATCATACTTTTCACTTTAATATAGGTTGCGTTATTATTTTTTGTATATTTCCTGACTGTTTTGGAGAATTTAGGGCCATTGTGTACAAAGGTCAATTATATGGAGGCCATACATATGTCTTGTGTTAGCTACAGTATGCCAGTCCTACAGTAATTTATCTTACACTAGGAAAAGTGTTGAGTGACATTGCAGAGGTTAAATAACTTGAATTAGCTCCTATATGAGTTTGCTTTGAGTTGTAGGAATGAGGAGAAGGAGGGGGGATAGGAGGCTAAATGAGCGGCTACAGCTATGATACTGTGCAGTGCCAAGAAAGAGAGAAAGAGTGAGGATAAAAAAAAATAATTTTAGTCAGAGGAGAAAATGAAAAACAACAAGAGGAGGAGAAAAGATGAGTAAGATGGAAGCAAAGTCAAATTACTTCACAGAGGAAATAAGTGGTAGCCAGAACTTGCATGAGAATCTGAACCAGAGTTTAGAGCAGGATACACATTGTCTTAACAGCCTTGTTGAGTAGATGTAAAACAAACATCCGAGATGGAAAAGAGCCTATCCTGGATTGTCGTCTGTTTAGTGTAACTGCACGGTGCTCCACTGCAGAGGCTGCTGCTCTGGAAATGACCTGGCAGTGACCTGTAAACAGACATTATTTGAAATAATAAGTGTATTTTCCTGAACTATGCTTGATAATCTTTATTATCCATTAGAATTGTAATATACCGTATAACAAGCTCTAACTTTGGTGTTTGGTGTTTTTTTGTTTGTTTGTTTGTTTGTTTGTTTGTTTGTTTGTTTGATGGTTAATTAAATGAGTATTTAACTACTTGTACTAGAAAACATAAGTAATCATTTATCATCAGGTTTCTCTTCTTTTCACTGACTCATAGTGGAATAAAAGTGCTCAGATGTGAACAGTGAACATGCAAACGTTTTGTTTTATTAACTCTACACCAGAGTGTTTCTGCCACTAACACAACAGACTGGGAACAGGAGCTAAAGAGACAATAACTCAGTGAGCAGTAAGAGGCAATAAAAGGAGGAAGACGCAAGGGACAACAAATGTTCTGTTATTTTTTTCATCAGTGATCCTCAGCAGGTGGGAGTGCTATTTCTGATGCAACCCAACTCCCTTCTCACTCCACACAGATGCATGCATATAAAAAGACAAAATAGGAAGACCTTGGTATCTTTACTGTCAGAAATAAGTAGGCGACAATTTGATGTGTCACCACACAGTTCTAATTATGTGGTCGAAACAATTGAACCCATCTGAAAAGGAAAAAGAACATCAGCTACAGCCACATTATCCTTTGCAACAGACCTCTGGAGCACAGTGGTATTCTCTTCTTCTGCTGTTTGAAGGGTTATTTGTTTTGTCAGTTATCACTATAACTCATCTGAGCTCAGGGTCATGATACAGACAGCTCAGCCATAAAGTGACTTGTGGTCTTTATTATCACTTAAAGCCACTTTGTACTGTATGAGACCCAACCAATGCTCAAGGCTGCTTAGATCCACTGACAGAGAGAGTGGGTACTGTGCATTAATATGTTGACACAGGAAGGAGCAATGACTAAGTGCATTTACTCAAATACAGTCCTAAAGTAGAGCTCTCAGATAAATTACTTGAGTTTCCATTTAAAGGTCCTTTACTTTTGCATTCCATTTACATTTGAGAAGCAAATTTTGTACTTTATAACATTTATTTAAAACCTACATACACAACTTATGATCTTTTATAAAATATGATGCACTAAAGTAGTTTAAACCAACCAAACGTATATAAAGTTAATGATAAAAAAATAATGTTTGTAATATTATGAAGACATCAGTAATAGCAATACAATTAATAATATGATATTAACAATATTTTGATACCATTCTGGAAGAGATCATGATCACCTACTAGCACTTCTAAATTCCAAGATGGCAAATAAACATATATGGCAAAATATGGAACCGTTGCTTTTTCATGGTGAATCCACGTAAAAGAAATTTTCCCTTCTGAAAGATAAATTACAGAGAATTATTAAGATCTACTGACATGTTGCCTAAACATCCATCCATCCATCCATCTTAACTGCTTTTCCTGTTAAGGGCTGTAGCAGTGATTAGAAGACAGGTAGGGTGCACCCTGGACAGGTCACCAGTCCATCATAGGGCTGACAAAGAAAGTCAAACAACCATTCACAATCACATTTAACCTGAACATTGTAGTATGAATATCTAAACAAGCTCAAGGTAGCACTTTCCATCTTTCCGTTCCTATGCACCCCAGTCTCCTTGCACTTTTTGGATCGTCTCCAGGCATCTATAGTGGCACCTTTGTTTGGATACGGAGGCACAAAGAGCAGCTGACACATGATTTCAGGCGAGCGGCTCGTCATGAGATCCCTCTGCCTGTTGTCTAACCTTGACGCTGCCCTCCAAGATTCCCAGCAGGGTGCCACACGTTCTCTGAGTTGTCCACATTACTCAGCTACACAGCCTTTTATTGACCTCTACATCTGGACAAAAAGGAAAAGCTATGAGATATTTAACTGTGGGATGATTCTTATTACTTAGCTAAAGTAATATAAAATAGGATGTGTTTGCGTGCCTTTACACAGTTTCATTTATAAGACTTTACTGCATATGTATTTGTGAATGTTGTGTGCACATATATATTATGAAATTATATTTTAAATTGTAAGAGGTAGTAAAAAAGAGCTGCAATTCCTCCAGTCTAAGCCATACAACCAGATTATTATATACATATAACAAATTACACAACTATGTTTTTAGGACATGAACAATCATCCCCAACATGTCTTAAATATAATCCTCAACGTGACCTTTACAGTTTAACAGTTCAGATTTAAGTATAGATTAAATTTGACGTGCACATTCCTACTGTAACCTCATTTTTATTAATGTGTGTTTTGAAATTGGATGCTTACATTTTTTTTTATGTCTCATGTCATATGTTGAAATTATTGAATGACAATAAAGGTTCCAGAATGTATTGTATTGTCTGTTTTAATTTTACACATTCAAACACACAGAAAGCAGCAACATTACAGTCACACTGAGTGTCCACAGGAGGTCGACACACCTTTATGTTAGTTGATAGGCTGCTGTTGTCTTCAGTGTGGAGGGAAATCAAAAAAATAGACAATGATTCAATATTGTAGGACAAAATATGTTAAAAAAATATTTTATTTTATAAAAAAAGATATTGGTAGCATGTGGTTAAAAGACTTCATAAGGTGGCTTCGGGGAAGGAGTTAGCCACTAGGAGATAGGTGGTCCTGTGGTCCACCCTGTCAATCAATCATCCAAGGTCTGGTCACTAATGAAGGTCCAGCAGATGGCGGCAGCTCCTCATATCACAGACCTCAGCTCTGTCTGCTGAATCCACTGTGGAGCCGCAGAAAATAAACTGCTTTGACGTTGAATTTCAAAATAAAAATATATAAAAACGCTCATAATGGTAAATTTAAGTACATACAACTGGAAATGGGTTCTCAGTGTGCAGCGCACTGAATGATGTGCTGCCTTTATTATAATTTAAAAAGATAAGCAATTAAATGGGAGCTTCTCATGATTCATCTCTTAATTCCATCAAACAAGGAACTTTAACGGGGTGGAGACTTCATCCAAAATGTCCCAGCTGATAAATAGTATTCAGAGTTTACATTAGGGCTGCAACATTTGTTTATCATTCATTCAAAATGATTACTGTTAGTTATGATGGCCATAAACCAGACAGTCCAAAATCCAAGGAGCACTTAATCTTCTCATTTGAGCATAGGCGTCACTGCAATACACTAAGCAGAATCCTCACAGGTTTATTATATTGGCAGCAATAGAAGCTAAGACTTAACTTTAAATTTGAAGGAAAGTAATTCTGTGCAAAAGGGCTGTGTGAATTTGTATTACATGTAGAGCAGTGTAGGCCTTTATTTTGAAAGGCAAGATCCGCTCTCGGCAGCGGCACAAAAAGCACTTTGTCTGTCCTGAGGGGGGTGTTGACAGAAGAAAAGGGGGAGGTGGAGGGAACTGAATTGGACTGGTCCGGTTCATTTGTACCGCAGACCTTGCAGCAGGACGAGCAAAGTGGAGGCCCAAAGAGAGGATCAGAGGGCAGGCGACAGGGGACTAAGGTAGTCCGGATCGGAGGTACACAGATAACCTGTTTGGACTGGGATGCAGCGGGACACCGGGTGGGGACTGGGCCCGCATGATTCCTCGCGATCCGCACCCTGTGCTGATGGTGGTGATGCACCGAGAACAGCGCGGAGAATTCCTGCAGA
The DNA here is from genome assembly GCA_900302695.1 of Helostoma temminkii. Lineage (NCBI taxonomy): Eukaryota > Metazoa > Chordata > Actinopteri > Anabantiformes > Helostomatidae > Helostoma > Helostoma temminkii. The sequence continues at coordinate 6,752 of OMLM01005251.1, read as the reverse complement.
GTCCGACACACTGCACCACGACCCCGCTACCCATCGTGAGCTGCTGCTGCTGCTGCAGGGATAGACTCTTCTCCACCTCACATCCTCACCAACACAAAACCAAATTCCCCGACCGATGCCCGAGGCAGACGACCGGGTAACGGCTCCATTCACGCTCCACCCCGTCTGCGGGATGGATATTTGCAGCGGACGGGGAGGTCAGCTTTGAACCAAACCTGTCTTTTACTGCACCGGTTGTCTTGAGCCGTGCCAGAGACAAGAGCGAAAAAGATGTTGGCACGATGCTACCGAGCCAAACTATCAGCGTGGGCCGCTCTGTGCGTGCTGGTGCTCTGCTGGTTCTACATTTTCCCCGTCTACAGATTCCCCCGAGATAAAGAAATAGTGGAAGAGGTGCTGAGGCAAGGACAAGTGTGGCACAAGAACCAGACGGGCATCGATTTGTACAGGTTCGTCTCAGGGTTCAGATTTAGTCCAGTGATTTACAGCAGTGTTTCCCACGGTGCAGCTCGGGGCCTGCGGCTGTTTATGATGGGTCCTGGGGGTCTCCTTCTATAAAGGGCACTAAATTATTCAGCACAAGATGCATAATGTACATTTTGTTTCTGATGTTGCTCCAGCACCCACTTCAGAGAATAACAAATGGTTATTCAGTTGTATCAGGTAAGATACAGCTGAATAACCATTCTGGTGACCTCCTTTGTCTGTAGCTGGAGCAGTTGACCATAATGCCATTATGGTGAGACTGTAATGTTTAATGGAAAATAGTTTATATGAATGCAGGAAAACACATCATTCTAATTCTCCAAAAACATGACTCATGATTAGATCTATAGAATATTTCTAAGATATTCTCCAGGATAATTTCAGTCATACACAAGAAATACAAACATTTATTTTGACTCGTGTTTGGGTGATGACAGGTGGAAACCAGATCAACAGAACTTGTTAGTTACAGATTAATCAGACAAGTGCAGATGAACCTGCATGAGCCTCTAGGAGATCTGACAATGTAGTCACGTATAACAGCGCATTTCCGGTCCCCAGAGCGCACAGCGGCGACCACAGTTACGTGTCGGCCCCAGGTGTTATTTGTGTAACTAAGAAAAAGTACCTACTTCAGTAATTGGACGTTTTCACCAGGCACATGTCTCCTGGAGAGCGGATTTACCTTAGACAACTGTTAGGTAGTAGATGGCTGAACGACATGGACGTTTTCACCATTTCACCAAAGGACAGAGATGTTACATGAGGAGAGATGATGCGGTGCGATGCTGCTTCGTTTTCGTCCGACAGAAAATAAAACCAACACAAAAGTGTCTCATAGAAATCTGAACAGGTGTCTTTCAGACAGTCTCTCTCTCTTTTCCTCTCCTCCTGAGCTGTCACCCTCCAAAATGAAGTCAGAAAGTAGTATGCTCTTTAAATAATTGATTAATAAAAATATGGCATATTTCCAGGAACCAGATTTCTTGAATAAATCTGTTCCCAGACTTCTGGAGAAAGCTGCATGTAAAGGTTGTCAGTGACAGTAGCTCACAGTAAGCCGCAGTCATTGATGACTATCAATTACATTGCTGATTAATACTGAACTGATTCACTAAATTACTGATAATTATCAACTCAAAAATGTTTTGGAAATATCGTGATATATAATTTCGAGGCCACCCCTATATGTCTGATGTCTCTAAACACAAAATGGTGCTTTGTTCCACCATGTCAACAGTAAAACAAACAATTATTATGATCTGTCTTTCTCTAGAATCCAATTTGTGAACTAAAGACAAGACTTGTATTGTTTTCCACATTTCCACTAAAACAGGAAGCTGCTGACCGACTGCTGCGACCCACGCAGAATGTTTGCAGTGACTAAGGAGAACTCACCACTGGGCAAGGTGCTGTGGTATGATGGCGAGTTTTACCACTGGCACACTGTCAACAACGAGACCTACTCAATCTTTGTGCAGGTAGGATGGAGAGTAAATTAATATAAATTAGCACCACATAACGCAAAATGATCTTAAATAAGTAAACCAGTTTGCGTTAAGGGGCTTTATTTCATCTAAACAGATATTTAAGAGAGACATCTGTGCACCTGAAACGTAACTGAGACCAGGTGACGGCAAATGATTTTTCTCCCACTCAGTGTAATACTATTCGAGGACTGTGGTTTCAATGGATCTTTATTGATCCACAGTGGAAACAGGGATGGAGCGGTGGAACAGAAACACAGCGTGAAGAGCACAGGATTAGAACAAGACACATGAGAGATAGTAAGGGGATCAGTAGTAATAAAGTGTAGTAATGTCTGTCAACTTTCGTTTTTATTTATAACCCCCCATGATATGCATATTTTACTTCTGTTGATAGGCATTATATGACAGGGTATATGTGATTATTTAAATATCGTTGTATTCGGTAAAACAGGTTACTTCCCCTTTCCTCAACGTATACAAACAACTGCACTGTGCTTAAATCTGGTGTGTATGCCACTGTAGATAAGAGCTGCTGGGCAATAATGACATGCTTTCCTGTCTATGTGTGGGTGTGTGTCTGCATCTGGATGAGGGTGTTTATATGTGTCTGTGCCTGGAAACAGGACAAAATGAGATATTCTTTTTTTAAGCGTTGTTGCCGTGGTTTTTGTGTCCAGAGACAGAACATCTCGCTAATAATGAAGATTAGATCCCTTTTACTGGTGCCACAGATCTGCAGTCTGATATCCTGGTTGCTAAATGTGTTGAATATCTGACCCTAATTTGCAGGAATGAGCTGTGCATGTTCATTCATGAAGGATGGGGGAGGTGAGAATGACTAAATAAGAAAATAATGGGAAAAGAGAACAGCTGAGCCAGACCATGAATATACAGCAGCAGCATGTAGATGATCACTAATAAATGTTTACAGTCTAAATTCTGAATATATTGATTCATCAAATTAGAGTTAAAATTAACTAATTGATCAGTCGGTTGAACAAACCTACCGTACAAGTATTTTGATAAATATTTTAACCATTCGATGAAAATGTATGACCGGTTTCAGTATTTTGATTTGACTATATCACCTCTGGGAAGCAGAAGCTTACTATTTTATGACAGCAGCCTGAAAACTGTCATTCAAAATGATTGTTTCGGATCTTCTGCTTCTGTTTGACGCTGTGTGGTCCAGCCTCCTGCACATTAGTCTAGTAACATTTGGATTTTTAGACTGACGTAGATTTGGCAAGTTTTATTCTTAACAGCTCAACACTGAGCTTTAACTAAGGTTAGCTATCTTTAACTTATCACAGAGGGTAACGAGGCAGTGAGTATTTGAAGCACACAGCCTGCAAAGTGATCCCAACTAGTGCCAGCTAGCACTCTCATGCTAAATACTGACCAATTCCTCACCAGCTTCACTTAATAACTCCGAGGGTGCTTCGGTACTACTGCATTGGCTGCAACAAGGACAGTTCCCAGACATAAATGTGAAATTATTTGTACATTACCTGCTAAATTGAGCAGTTTGTTTTTGGTAGATCGGAAAGTAGTAACTCCAGCTGCAGAGTTTTTACAGCGCAGGATAATGGGCTCAGCTTTGGCTGCAGTATAACCAGTAAAACATCAAGTTAACACTGACAGAATAATTTAACATACAGTGTAAGACTCGTCTTTGCAATTTCAAAGTTTATTCCTTTGCTTGTCTCCAGTTTACATATTGTTCAGTTAACTAAAATTGACAGACATGACAGTGTGATTAACCTGTGCTGTGATTACTAATGGTCACTTGTATATGCTAGTAATTTTTGTTTCATTGCATCACTGGGATAAACCATTCAACTTTATGATTTTTAATGGAATTGTTACATGACACATTTTCTATAGCATAGTTGTGCTTTCCCTAGAGGTAAGTTACAGTATATCTATTTCCCAGGAGTAAGGTAACTGGTATTTAGGTGGGAGGAGTGATATTCAGACTCAAATGCATAAATACATCTTCTCAACTACCACTGCTGTGATTGCATGTCTGAAGACAGAGAACCAGCCACGCTAGCCAAGCTGGCAGCTGCTACAGTATCTGGGCATCTTCCAGGGAATGTGCCAATTAGGGTTTTGACTCTTAATTGCTGGTTAACTCAATGGCTCAAACAGAGTAGCACTCACTGGACTGTAGCACAATTCCTATGGTATTTTCTGTTGTTCCCTTCAAGCAATTTTGTTTGTTGATAGTCTTTCCAACAGACATGTAATTAAATTTCACCATCATAAAAGGTTTAGCAACCCCACATGAAGATCTCTAGATCTATAGATTTATGTTTAAATCTCCTGACAAAACAAATAATTGAAGATTTGCTCTTTTGTCACTATAAGTCAAAGAGTAGCTGGTTGTTTCATATTTCATATGATAATAAAGTGAAAACAAGCTATTTGAAAAGATCAGTTTGGGCTTAAATAAATTTATCTTTCATAAAACTAACAATTGCAGTTCCACATGAACAAACCAAACTAGAATATGTGAAAAGATTTGATTTAATAACTTTCCAGAAGAAGTGGTAGCTGATAGTTGCCCCCTCTCGAGTTTAAGCCCAAATTACTGGCCCCTCTCCGCTGCTTGATGTGCTGTTAGCAGGGTATTGTCCTCTTACTCTACTCCTTGCCACGGTTAAAAGAGACCCTGAGGCAAGGAGAGGTGTATGTGTGTGTGTGTGTGTGTGTGTTCTCAAGTGTGTGCACTCCGAGGGGAATAATGAGCACAATTGTTTCCGCCGTCTCACTTAATCCAGGCCTCTAATTTAAATGTAGCCAAGGCAAAAAAAGAGGGCATTTTTGGCCCAAACCTCATGAAGCATGGTATTTCAGTGTCCTCTGCAGCTTTAAAAGGCTACTGTCCATACAAGGCTTTAATTTAGATGATGATTCACCGCCTTACATTACTGTAGCCTGTTTCTGCAGTTGTGAAAGACTGTGGAACAGCTCAACTAATCTGAAAACAGTACAAGTTAGAGATGAGATTAAGAAGTGTATAATGATATCTGTAATACTAAATATTTCATGTAGTAAATAAAAGTGTATAACATCAACTTAGCATTAGGTCTAAGTATATATATATATGTTTAAGACAAATGATTAGATAATTAGTTAATGATTAAAATGCTAAAAGTAATGTTAATGGTTGAATAATTGGATGGGAGTGAAGGTGATGGTTGAAATTGTGAACTGAAAGAGACTGCAGTTTAGATTATTAGCTAAAGTAATGAATAAATAGTTTTAATTATTAGGTAAAGGGTCAAAACAATTGAAATAGGTATAATT
>OMLM01005250.1:31576-78953 GCA_900302695.1 Helostoma temminkii | reverse complement strand
TTTTTAAAAAAAAATTAAAAAAAAAAAAAAAAAAAAAAAAAAGCACATCACCTGAAAAATGCACTTTAGTGACTTTTGACTATTGTCTTTTTATTACTGTGTGCACATACAAAAAGTAAAGATGCATATTTAATATATGATTGCACTTTCTGGTAATGCATCCCACTGCCTGATAGGCAGCAGCACCATATGATCCAGCACACACTGTAAGTGAAGAATGAATTGATGGATCGATGAGTGGAAATTACATTATAGAAACACTGACATTTAGCACTAGCCCTGACATACTGTAATATTAGTGGTTGTGTGGAAAACATTTTTTACTTGTTAAATCACACCGGAGAAGCATCAATATTTCATTCCTTTTCTCATATCTGTGTTGAACATACTAACACTGTAATTTTATGCTACCAGCAGGGAATTTCTTCCTTCCAACATTTAATGGAATCGAGCATAAGCCCCATCATGCACCAGACCGTCTGGAGTTTTGCTTTTGTCATTATTTTTCTGAATAGTGATTTAGTTTGAAATTATCTGTGAATTACAGAAATCAAAAAATAACGTCTTTGTGGAATGTTGCCCCATGTAAGTCAGAGAGAGTGAGTGCTTTCATTTGGAAACTCACCAAACAATTTGATATTTTCATCAAGCCACAAATCCAACTTGGTACAGGGAAGTAGGAATGAATCAATGAATCAAATTCCCTCATGCTCTCACACTGAGGCAGCCCTGACCACTCATCCATCAAACAAGAAAAGTAAAGAAGACAAAGTACTAGACTGACAACAGACAAAATCTAAGATGCAAGTGTTAACATAAGGATTAAGCTTATTGTACATGGGAAGTTAAGCAAAGAACTTCCAGACACAATATCTCTAGAGTCATATATAAAGGCTAATGTGTTGTTGTGCCTCAAGGAATTTAAAAAGATAAGATTTTCTTTGACTTTTTGCTGCTTTGGTGATAAGGGCTATCTCTGATGTCTCATCAGATCCTCAGACAGAAACTCACTGATGGCAGCTCTGTGATAGTTGGGACTAACTGATGTGATGTTTCTGTCTGTGCCAAGGGTTGTCAGATGTTGGCCTTGAGGTGCAAAGGAAAATCAGAATCATTAGCTTTACTGCCACCATAGTCACTTTTACTCAAATTAACAGAAATTCAAAGTAAGTAAGTAAATGCTTATGAAGGCAACTTTACTGCATTTATAAATATCTTATTAATAGACTGGTCTAGACCTTAATAGACTTTACTGAATTCAATTCACTTAAATAAAGTAAATAAATAAATAAATAAAGTAAAATAAAGTAATCTCAAGGCACTTTAAAATGTAAGGTTTAGGACCTTACAATACAACTAAATATTAAGGAAAATCCAACAAATCCCCCTTGAGCAAGCACTAGGCAACAGTGGAGAGGAAAAACTTCTTTTTAGAAAGGAAGAAACCTCCAGCAGAACCAGGCTCAAGGTGGGCGGCTATGGGAGAGAGAAGACACATAGTTAATGACAAGCAAAACTATAGGTTTTATCAAAAAGGAAATTAACCCTTTATTTTTGCACTTTAAGTTATTTTCTGATTTAACACCAATATTGCATAGGCCACATTAATGCAGAAATGCACATGTCAGTTTTATAATTAAAAAAAATGGCAATCTGCATATTAATTTGCCCAGTAGGTCTTTCCCAGTTGCAGGGATTAAATTTACATATGTGATTTTACTTTAAATTCAAAATCCAAATAAAACATAGGCCTGCTTTTAGAAAACAACTACCGCCAAAAGCTTTTTTTTGTGTAAATGCACATTCAAATCTCACAAAACGGGTATATCACTAAACCTGATGGTCAATGAACCTTGTCATTGGATTCAATAGTAACATACGCTGCTCAAAAAAATAAAGGGAACACAAATTCATTCCAATGTTAGTCCAAGTCCATCATACTTCTAGGATATCAGCCAGTCCAGTTAGGAAGCAACAATGATTGTGAATCAATTTCACCTGCTGTTGTGCAACCAGAACAGACAGCAGGTGGAAATTAGAGGCAAATAGCAAGGCAACCCCTATAAAGAATGGTTCTGTAGGTGGTGCCACAGACTATTCCCTTTCCTCATCCTTTCTGGCTGATTTTTGTCACTTTTGCATTTTGCCACTGCCCTCACCACCAGAGGTAGAGTGAGGCGGTGTCTGCAACCTACAGAAGTTGCTTAGGTAGTGCAGCTCATAAAGGATGGCACATCAATACGCACTGTGGCAAGAAGGTTTACTGTGTTTCCCAGCACAGTATCAAGAGCATGGAGGAGATACCAGGAGACAGGCCTATACACTAGGAGATGTGGAGGGGGCTGTAGGTGGACCACAACCCAGCAGCAGGTCAGCTATCTGCTCTGCTTATCTGTGCAAGAAAGAACAGGAGGAGCACTGCCCTACAAAATTACCTCTAGTAGGCCACAAATGTGCATGCGTTGGCTCAAACTGTCAGAAACAAACTTCATGAGAGTGGCATGAGGACCTGGCATCCACAAGTGGGGCCTGTGCTCACAGCCCAACACCGTGCAGGCCGATTGGTATTTGCCAGAGAACACCAGGATTGGCAGATTTGCCATTTGCTCCCTGTGCTCTTCACGGATGACAGCAGGTTCACACTGAGCACATGTGACAGAAGTGACAGAGCCTGGAGGCACCTTGGAGAACATTCTGCCGCCTGAAACATCCTCCAGCATGACCGGTTTGGCGGTGGGTCAGCAATGGCTTGGGAAGGCATTACCTTGTAGGGCTGCACAGACCTCTATGTGCCAGCCAGAGGTGCCCTGACTGCCATTAGGTACCAGGATGAGATCCTCAGACCCATTGTAAGATAATATGCTGGTGCAATTGGCCCTGGGTTCCATCTGATGCATGACAATGCTAGGCCTCGTGTGGCTGGAGTGTCAGCAGTTCCTGCATGATGAAGGCATTGATGCAACGAATTGGCCTGCCCGTTCCGCAGACCTGATTCTAATCAAGCACCTCTGCAACATCATGTCTCGTTCCATCCACTGACACCACGTCACACCACAGACTGCCCAGGATGCCCTCACCCAGGTCCAGGAGGAGATCCCTCAAGAGAACATGCGTTGTCTCATCAGGAGCATGCCCAGACGTTGTAAGGAGTGCATAAAGCCACATGGAGGCCACACACACTACTGAGCCTAAATTTGATTTGTCTTGAGGAATTTCCACAGAAGTTGGATCAGCCTGTGGTCCGAACTCCATTGCATTCATTGAGATGTAGGATGTGTTTTTTAAGTGTTTGCTTTATTTTTTGAGCAGTGTATTATCTTCAAGAACAACTTATCAAATGGTTGGCCTAGTTAAAAACACTGACATCTTGGGCTTTTGTGAAGCATAAGTTGGTGTGGGATTTATGGGGTGAATAAACAGTATCAAAAAATGCAGTTGAATACATGCATGCAGTTTATTGCAAAGCAAAATGAAAACATTATTAAACTAGAATTTACTCTGAATAGTTGAGATATTAACAGGGCTGCACCATTTGGCAAAAATGTCATATTGTTATATTTTTGTGGACAATTATGCTGTATAATAAACAATATAATGAGGCTTGGCTGGCTTGGTTTCAAGAAAAATGCACATGTTAATAATATATCATCAATTGGTGTGTTTTCCATCTCATTAAATTTAACTTTCAATTTAAGTTTAACAAAACAACAACAATCAATGAGGATAAATGATTGGTCATTTTGGCTAATTCATGCTTCAGTGACAGTGGAGGACACATTTTGTAACCTCATGTAAAGTAGTTAATACCTGGCCAAAAAGTTGCTAGTTGCTTTTTTAAAAAGTTACAAAATGTAGTGTTGCAGGAGCTAACTTATCTACACTACACACAGGAAGCTCTGCTGCCTAAACAGAGACAGTCTTTAGATAACGAGCAAACTGCACACAAACACAGAGCGAGTTGTCACGTTCACGCATATCTATTTAATTAACTCACAGCCTTATGTGATTCTGTAATCGGACGTTAATTATGATATGATTGATTGAGATTGCGATTAGAGTAATTTTGCAGCACTACATATTGAACATTTGTATGTATGATTCAGACTATAGCTGTTTTGCCATGTAAGAAAATGTCTGGGTCTACATCTTATTACATCTTAGACAGTGGATCAATTTAAATTCTTTATGTGATAAGCTATAACACTCAAGTAGCAACATCTTCCCCTCAAGAGACACATTCTGTGTCTTAAGAGTCAAAATATTTCCTTGAGATCAGCAAGTGCTGCCTTGCTTTTATTGTTCACCGTTCCACTGGCTCTCCTCAGCTCGGTCCTAGCTGCAGTTCCCCACAGAGTAATCTGTGCTCTTTCAAAACGTACTTCATAGTTCACCACACAAGCTGCAATCAGACACAATTCCCAATGTGACCTAGAGAGTCACAGCCCTTCCTCCGGCAGAAAGAAAACACTCATGCAAACTCATAATGCCTTAATAGTGGCACTAAAACATAATGTTAAGAGATGAAAGCGAAAGAGCACCGTCTGCACGGAATATGGTCGGTGAAGGTGACGATATTATCATCACCTCACTGGCAGATTGTCAGACTAAACGTTCCATCAGAAACTTAAAGTAGGTGGTGAGACATGGTGTCCTAGCCTGAATGAGGCAGCCTGTGACAGTGTGAAGAACTCAAATGAAAAGACAAGAGGCTAATTCAGTTCACATCACAATAAAAGTCTGAAACATGCAGGAGCTTTGAAGGTTATTGACATTCATGTGGCCTACCAACAGTGTACTTCAGCAGAATATTTTGAGAACAAATGTTTAGGGGTATAAGTTATTTTTATGCACATTATGCTTCCTTGCCAGAGGGGATAAGTGAATCTCATTTAGCGGCAATAAAACTAAATTAATGGACTACAAGCATTGGAGCACATAAAGAGCTAATTCCATCTGAAAGTAACATTAACACAGAGAATATGTAATTGTGGTAGAGGTCTATAAAAATACTGATTTGGTCGGCCAAATGCAAATGTGTCCCTCAATCAACTCTGCTGAGTATTATTCAGGCGTGACATGCAAAGTGGATGCCAGGAAAAAAACTTATTTTTTGCCCAAATCATCAGATTTTGAGCCCTAAAGTGAATAAAATATTTCTACAAAGGGACTAGAAGTATAAGAAGTTCCTTATCAAACACTGAGCTTTAGAAACAGTTTGAAGAACTGTGCTGTTATTGCTGAGCTGTGTTTATCCCATCCTGTTAGTTGCCTTAATGTGAAAGGTGTCAGTCATAGTGACAGACCGAAAGGGAGCTATCAATTAACTGTCAGCTCTAGTGAACTCCACAGCCTCTTTTAGGGTGTTTTCACACCTTAGCGTATTTGCTGTGGTCCAAGTCATACGACAAGTTTGTAAGCTTGTAGTGTTTTCCTCTAGATTTGGTTTCTTTTCACCCAATGAAAAATTACAAGCCTGTCGCAAATATGTTAGTACTTAACATATCAATTACATGTCGAATTGATAGGTGATAGGTGACAGGTGACAAACCAAACCAGACGCTAGAAAAAAGGTCTTGGCGCCATGCTTTGTGTCCGACTAGGTTGTTAACATCAAGTATACTGCTAGCTACTTTGGGTCAGGAAAAGAGTGTGGGCTGGGTATTAGTGAAAAATGTAACAGATCACTTCTCACATGTCTGCATAGAAATATAAACACAAACATGATGTGTCTTTAACCCTAACCAAAGTATTTTTCATGCCTAAATCATGCAGGACTCCAATTCAGGTCTGCACATTGCCAGTCCTGCACATTATACCTTAATTAGTGTGATATTTCATTCATTTACAAAATATGCTAACATCATAATGATTACGTTTGCTACAAAAATGTAATCAAGGTTATGTCTGCAATTTATTCTGCAGCATGTTTTGGGTTTACAAATGAAAGATGGCAAAATCTACACATATTGCAATACTCTGAAATGATGTGATCCATGGCTTTTGGTGCCATTTTGGATTGGTATGCTTTCTCACCAATAGGACCACATCAGAATTCGCTAGGTGATTTGGATCAAGACCACCTGTTTATTGGGTGTTCTGGTGTGTTAATATTGAAGTTAGAGATACTCAAGCATGAATGTGATACAGCACATGAGAGACATGAGTAGTACTGCTCATGTCACATTTTAATGGGTTTACACAGTGTTTGGGCATTAGTCACTTTACACATAAACTTTGTTTTTCATTTCTGATTGTGATTAGTTTTTCTTTTGTTCCACCACTTAATCTTGTGCTGGTGAGTCAGCTATGGGTGAAAATGTTGTTTCTCTGAATTTCAAGCAATTTCATTAAATCCCATTTTTGTTGCTGGAATTTGTCATACAGTAGAATGCAGGTTAAAGAATAACCTCCAAATTTCTTAATAAATACTAAAATCTAAAGCTGCATGTGCAACTGTAAAACAATGTGGAGCCTTGTGTTAATAAAGCTGCTTTGGATTAAAGAAAGATGATAACACACTTGTCTAGAGAAACATTTATCAAACGTTTAAAAGAGGTTTAGAGCCACTGATGTGAAAATTGAGCTATTTCTGCTCTGGGCTTTGAAAGCTCTGTCAGTGGTATCAGGACGAGTCATGCAGCTCTTACAGTTTTTATTACAACTCAAAGCCCATTTGTCTGTTTTTTTTTCCTCGCTTCCATCTTTAAAGAACAGGGATAGGAAATGAGGGGCATATAAGAAAAACCACTGTAACAAAAATATGCTAACCTCATTTCTATCGAATATAAAACACATTTCTCTTTTTGTTTCTGCTCTGTTATCCGCCACTCTTTCAAGATCACATCTTGCCCTTATGCCCAACCTACTTATGCATGCCAGGAAAAAAGTATTTTGGGTCCATTTCTATTCCAATTGCTTATGATAGCGGGTGCACCGTGGATTCCTCTGGGGCCTAGAAATGCTCATTTGAAAAATCGCCCAGACATGCACGGAGGTTGCCAACCTCAATTTTTGATGCAGTAGCTCATTTTGTGTGTCTTCCACAGGAGTCACAGCCCAGCCCCACTGGAGGCCTGGACACACTAGCCAGCCAATTATCAGGGCCTTTTCCTGCACCTGCCCACTGCCACCCTGTGTGTGGGTCTGCAGCTCCACTCCAGGCCAGAGAGCAATCAAAGTTGATGCCCTACTACAGCTCAGCTCTGAGAGCTAACGGAGCTGTGGTGGCATTTAATGAGAAAAGTTCAAGTGTTCTAGGCTGTGGTGAAAGCGTGCATTGTGTTCCAAGATTCTGGTCTTCAGAATTTGTCAGTTTCAATCAATTCACTAGTTTAAGACCCTGAATGCCTTAAAAAAGTGTTTCAGGTCACCCACAGTCTAGCATGGAAGCTAAGTACAAAATCAAGCTTATACAAATCTGTTGAGAGTTTCATAAGAAGTTATCAATTTATTATCAATATTTTTTGTATCATTGTATTATTAATAGCAAACATCCACCAAAACACCCTTATTTCAAGCTTTGCCTTCTTTACATAATCAGGTTTTGGGTTAATTAACTATACATTACAGTTTTTAGAATGTAAATTCAAATTTAATGAGTAAATCCAGGTTTTAAAGCAACATGAAAAACATCATGAAACATGAAAATCCTTTTGAATTTGACCTCTGCACAAACCAGAACATGAATATACTACAGAAAAATGTTCTGCTCCCAGCAAGACTGTATCAGCAAGTGCCCCTATCCCAAAACCCGTCTTTTGCTGTTGTCTGCTTCCTTCTTCCTCTCTCCATCAGCATCTCTGTCATTTGTTGTTGCTAAATACTTTTGTTTTTGATAAAAATGGAAAATCTCCACATTTCCGGCCGTCTGATTGCAGCTAATGGAGTGAGTAATGTGGCGGATGCTGCCTGACTTAAAATTGCATTATGGGGCATCTGTTCTGAAATCTTGGAGTGAAACAGACAGACAGGGTGACTTTCCAAAAAGCTGCTCATTGCTCCAGGTAAAGCCACAGAAGTGCACTCACAAGATTCAGGCAAACAAAGGGCTTCAGTTAATGTAATTGTCCATCCATAAGGCTGAAATGTATGTAAAGACAAAAAGTCTGCCTACAGTGCATTTCACTTGTACTAGAAGTTACAATTCGTCAGTGAATCACAATAAGCCAGCAGAGCGATCAAACCAAGCTAAATCATAAGCCCTGTTAGGTGTAAATTAGTATAAGTCTCTTTTGCTCCAGTCAAATTAGACACAGGAGATTGAATGTTGAGGAGATGAGAGGAGTAAGTTGTGTGAGGAGCGGCTGGCAGAGAAACTGACTGGAGTCTATACTGGATGTAAAAATGCTCTGCATAAGAAGTTCCTGTTCCTATAATCACACTGACTGCATGAAGAGAAACACAGACATACATTTGTGTGAACACACTTCAGTCCTATCGTTTTTGTTGTGTGTGATGTGACATAGTTCTAGCAAAGGAAAGTTGGCTTTGAATAATAAATCATCTTCGCCGTAAGTGTGAGTAATGACACTCATTAAGTTACTTACATGCTTACAGGAAGTTATTCTTTAAGTCTTTTATATGTACTCAGTATCCTAAAATTAAATATTAAAAAGCCATATAGCTTGAATGTAGGCAAACTTTAGTTCATATACAATTTGAAAGTCATCTAAAAAGGTGACATAACCTGTTTGAATTTGTCGCACAAGGTGTGCCGGTGATAAATCTTCGAGTCACAGAGGCACCCTGGCCATTTAACTTTCATATTTATTTAAGATGAGCAGCATGACATATTATCTTGACAGTGGAGAAGTGTAATAAGTTGCAATATATGATGCTCTGAAATGGCAAACAATATTCAGTCAATACCTGCACAGTAATGCTTTGGCAAAATTTCATATTGATCTAATCTCATCTGTTGATGGATGGATCTGTAATAATAATCAGTCTGTGTAGCCAATGATACTTGAAAATTCTGACATGATTATGTATGATGCAAAGTTGTTAATTCTAATATTAATTCTAATAAAGTAGATACATGTACCCAGGGATGAAAACTGTGCATGATACATATTTTGGCTTACATTTCTATTACTTCAATCCCAAAATGTTCTATGCACAAGTCTCCAATTGGAAAATAATATGCATGCAATTTGTGATAACAGAAAATCCAGGGTGTAAAAATGTAAGTAAAAATGGGTGAAGAATATTATTAAGGTACTATATTGGATGTCTGCTTTAATTGAAACACTCATAAGGATCCACACAGTGTCTATGTAAAAGTGAATGTCTAATTATCCCTTTAATACAAAAAGCTTGGTGAATTATGCGAGCAGCCACAGGATACTTTAACAAATTCTAAATGAAAGAAATCCACAAATAAGCTGGTTATAATGCAATTTGACTTGAAGGAACAACTTAGAATCCATGGTTGTTCCCACAATCTTTGAAATAAGCAATACTATTAGGATATTTTTATTATTATTTTTCATTATGTGGTATACCCAGTTAGAGACAATACTAGACTACAGCCTCACAGCCTTCTGTCTTAGGCTCATACTAGGTACACAATACTTTAGTATGTTCATGTCCTGGACTGTTACCCAGAGTTACTTCGTGGACAAACTGCTACTCAGCTGTTAAGCTGAACCTCATGGTTGAAGGTTCAATACCAAGGTCCAGGCAACATGTCAAGATTCTGAAACCCTGAATCACCATCATCTAAGTACAGCTGTTCAGCAACAAATTTTCCCATTGTGTTAAATAAGGTAGTTAAAATTATATATAAACTTGGTAAGTGCATGTGTCACTATTTGCATTTTAGATACCGAATTGAATAATGTACGGCACTAACCTTGATCTTGTATCAGAACTTGCAAAAAAAAAAGGTCTTCTATATAAAAGGGTGTTTTTGTATTTTTATATTAAGCAACTGCATGAAATGCTAAAATGCTTCTGGCTGAACGATATCACATTCTTTACAAACGCTCTGTGCAAAAGCACTCTTTATTGTACAATTTGTTAGACTACACATGAGTTGTACGTTCTTATGATTGTGTTTCGGGCACTAGAAGAAGAGACTGTCACAGTCTCCAAACAATATGAATGCATGCTGTTTGTCATCCAAGCCCAGGCCATTTCTCGAGGGTATTTTCCCATTTATGACAGGATTTATTCTCTCTCTCTCCCACTCTCTCTTCTCACTCTCTATCTTTTGCTCTTTCTATTTCTTTAATATATGTCCTGACTTGCGGGCACTTCCTCATTATTCCTATCTTGATATCTGCCACTGTTAATGAGTGGAGGGACTCGAGTTGCAGAGTTTGAACATTTGGATTAATGTGGGCACTGCAGTGGGGAAGTTTGGGAATACTACGCGCTCTCACAGTTCATTACTGTGAATATATGACATTTTAAGGCTGTGAGCCGCCAGCCTAATGATGCTCCCCAGTAAACACTGGAGACTGCCAGCCACTGCACCTGAGAATGTTCCTCTAATAGCAGGGATGTCTACATGGTGACAGGTCCACTTCCTCTGCACTGACTGTACTGCAGCATTTTTTGTTCAGTACACTGTACTTGTTCTAATTGATAAAGGACAGATTTTACTATCGGGTTTGACAAAATAACATGCAAGAGCACCTGTGCAACATAACGTCTTCCTAACAGGCGTCTAATGTTCAAGGTTGTAAAGACAGTGTAAAAACATCTAGGATAATTTTTGAGAACAGGTAAGCATAGATCTTTAAATACGTACCTGTAAAAGGACTCAAATAACATCAGTGAAGATGGCAATAAATCAATTGCTTTAAATATGTTATTCATCTATTCATTCATTCATCTGAAAAATAAAATCCATCAACAAAAGAAAATATGGCAAAACTGTGGCTTTTCTCATTTTTATCAGACCTAATACGACCCTAACTGCAAGGACCACTATTATATCTGTAATTTCATGCTGCTTCACACTGCACTCACTCTTTTAGTGCAGTGTCAAGCATTGTGTGCTGTAACCATGATCATAAATTAACATCACTAGATATGTCACCAGATACAATGTTTAAGAAGTACTTTTTTTAAAATTACTATCCTATTGCTAACCTTAACCCCTGCAGTTTTTCTGCTTAAACCTAACCTAGCTGTATTGTGCCTCGTATTAACCAAAATGTCACGGTGTCATAATTGTTTATATTATTTTCTAAAGCGAGAAAAGAATTAAAGAAAACGAAAAGAACCAGTGGACCAAATGAAATTATAGTGCTGTTTCCACAAACCTGCTGCCTTAGGAAAGCTATTTGAAGAGATGCTTATATGGACAGTATATGGGCCATTTTGATATTCAGTTTGAAAAGATGGCATATAAATACCTTCTATTTAATAATGACTCAAATTAGCATAAAACTGGGTCATTACAGAGTATTTGTGATGAGACTGTCCAATAAATATAACCCAATTCAAGTATCACATCCATGAGTTTGACAACTGACTCAGTCCAGTAAAAGCCATGTACGTAATTTTTACTGGTGGCTTCTGTCCTGGCACCCACCCTGCCTCATTTTGAAAAAATGAAGTAGTTACATTTATGTTGGTTTTAACTTAAAGAAACAGTAGTTCTAAGTGCACTTTACTGCCCATGATGTCAGTTTTTGATATGTTAGAAAAACATGTATTTCTTTTTTCAGTAGGAAAAAATGTCACTTAACATCTTATTTTATGTTTTAGCCAAATGTTACATTCACTGGGCTACTATGCCCTGTTTGTTGCTACTTCTGCCTTTACCATTTGTTGTTCTTCTTCTTTCTGAGTTCTGTGTTCAGTGGGTGTGGCTATACAAATCAGCTGCAACTGGTGCCCAACTGCAATTGGTGCCAACACACACACACACACTCCAGGATTACTATTTCAATTTCCTGCTGTCACCTACCACCCGACCTCCTGTGGAAACACCATTGGTACAGTGAACTGGACTTCCACCAACTGGGACATCGGCCTACCCAGCACACCTTTACAAAAGGGCAACAGCACCAGAACCCTGCATGGTTGTAGTTTGTGTTGTTTGGAACAATCCTCCATGTTATACAGCTTTTGTGGCATGTCTGGAAGTTGTTGCTATTGTTATGGCCACATGTGCAAATAATGGATTCTTTTGTTTGTTATGTTGTAACTTAAGCTTTATGTAGCATTGTCACCTGATAGTTTGCATGTAAACTGGTTGCTTCATTGCCATATGCTCAGGCCTGAGTTAGCTGTTTGTTAGGAGTAAGATAGTTTTTTTGGCAACTGGTTATTTCGTCTTTTTTTCCTTCTTCTTTTTCTTCTTCTTCTTTTTTAAGGCATCCTTGTTTTTTCTTTGTCCCTATTCTAACCTTGTTGGCTGTTTTACTTCATGCCATAGTGTAGTTTTGTTTTCAATTCAGTTTTTTTTATTATTTTTACAACAAAAGTAATCTCAAGGCACTTTACAATGTAAGAATTTACTAAACTAT
The DNA here is from genome assembly GCA_900302695.1 of Helostoma temminkii. Taxonomy (NCBI): domain Eukaryota; kingdom Metazoa; phylum Chordata; class Actinopteri; order Anabantiformes; family Helostomatidae; genus Helostoma; species Helostoma temminkii. Next base: position 66,468 of record OMLM01005250.1, on the reverse strand, counting down.
ATTTATTTTTATAATTTAATTATACTTTATTTTTTGTTTGTTTGATTTGCAACTTATATCTCACTACTCATTGTATAAAAACACTGTACATGTCAATTATTGTTTGGTCAACTAACAACTTGTGACTTCCCTTCACTCCTTGACAAAAGGGGAACATAACACCCAGTTCATGTGCTACTGAGTTCACCCATCACATAGATTGGACCCATACAAAGTAAGCCACATCTTATTGGATAAAAAGTGTTGTCTTGCATGTCTTACTTTCATTTGCCTGTTGGGTATGAATTTTTTATTTGCACTAGTATTGATTTGGCCATGCAAACACAAAATGGGCAATGAGGGATTTGTTGAAAGGCATTGATCACCTCAGAGGCCTGACAGCAACCTTTTTTTTTTATTTGAAGTAATGTCATTGTGCAAATGGAGGTCATATTTCAACTTTATCGAGTCCTGCCCCATCGGTGCAGCAGCAATATGGAGTCAGCATAAAAAAACGCCTTCGGGTAGCAAACCCAACCTCTCTTTTGAGGATAAAATATGCCATCCAAACACAGGAAGTATTTATCAAGGCTTAAATTGATAATGTCAACAGTCTAGTTTCAGCATAGCCAGAAGCACAACCACTTCACATTTGTAGCTAACCCAATATAACTCCAGCCTGTCTCACAGCATGCAGGAGACTTTATACTTGAGCAGGAGACAAATTATCTTTTGATTTGAAATGGACCATTTCCTTAAATACCTGTATTCCTAATGAGTCCACCCCACCCCCCTTCCTGCTCTGGCTCTCTGCTTGTCTTGCTATTAGTGTCCAGGGAGCTAGTAGCGAGCTGCCCGACTGCCTGGCTGCCTGAGTGATTAACTAAGGCTTGGGGCTGACAGGCTAGCTACCCTTGATAAAAGTAGTAGGGGGATAATGTGGGGTTCTGTTTAGCAAGGCGGAGAGGACAGGAGAAAATAGAGGATGGGTTAGAAAAGGAGCAAGAAGGCGGGGGAAACAGGGGGAAGCAGAGATGATAGAGAGGAGAACAAATGGACAGAGTGAATTCTGGCTGAGTGAAGAAGTGAGAGGTGGAGTGAAAAGTTGGTAGAAAATGAAGGAAAGAAATAGAGGACTAATAATAAGAACAGAGTCCATTTTTGAAAAAGAAAAAAACAGATATAGGATGGAGATGATGAGAATAGCTACGCTAGTGAAGAAAGGGATGATGGGGCATCATAGAGAGGAGAAATGCGAAAAACATAGGAGGCACATGGGGAAGCGATGAACACGACTGCAGGTGGGAGTCCCTTGTGAGATAACAGTTAAGGCTATGCAGTGATAGGGGCTCGAGCAAAACTAATGATCAAGTCCAACTGAGAATAGGCCACACGAGACTAGCTTATATCTAATGGATGGTGCAGAAGGCTATGCAGGTGTTTCAAGAGTCTTTAGAGAAGTTATCCCTTAAGTCTTTCTATGTATAGCATCACTACTGGTATAAGGTCCTTTAGAATCAAACACTTATGGGCAGTGTTTGTGTTGTCTATTCGCCAAGCCGGTGACTGTTGTTAATCAAACTGACAGCTGCAGGTTGAAGTCCATGAAGTGCCGATGAGAGGGTGCAGTTTTAGTAATGATTTCTCCTGTGGATGCTGCTCTGTCGAGTGAATACAGGTTCATTAGCACAATGGAGCAGTCTGTGACAAGAGACAAAAAAGCGATCTACATCTTCCACGTCAGTTTTGTTTCGATGAACATGTTTCAAAACAACACGGTCCCACGAGTCTTCCTAATTGACATTAACTATAAAGATGCAGCAATTAAAATTTTCCATTTATAACTTCCGTTTTAGAATTGGCTCAGAGAATTTAGACTCTGAAGATGTTTTTTGTATGTTTTAGGCAACTGTATCAGTTTAATTTTCAAAATAAATGAGTACAGTATTTGTTTAAACATATTATCGAGCAGTCACTACTGTGGTTTTCATATAGCTGAGCATTATAATTCTCAACCACTTTTCTGAAATAAACCAGTAAAAATCCATCAGTCAAGAAAATATGAATATGCTGCTGTGCCAGCATTTTTCTCAATCATTATGCATTAACTTTAAATAGGGAGAATATCACACCAACTTTTTTTTCCTTCTAAAAGGCCTGGAGTAATCCAACAATTTTTGGTGGCAATAACTATTGAATAATTGTAAAGGGACAGATAAGATTCAGGATTGTAGGAGCACGGCACATTAATTTTCTTTTTCCCATGGAATCATGGTGGCAGCATTTTCCCCCTAGAAAATGCTAGGCTTTGTATTTTGTCACCTTATTAGTGTCTTCCTGTCCTGGCACTGCTGTGGGTACTTTCCATATGTGACAAAATGACAAGCTGTGGAAAACCACTGGGCGCTTTTAGGTGAAAAAGTGTCACAGAGGAGCGATGCAAACTATGTTGAATAATAAGAAATTCAGCAGTTAGTGAAACCTACGGGGCTATATCTTCATTTATGCTTCAATACCCCTGGTTATTGTAATTGTATTATTAATGTGTAGGTGGATATTAAAAATGATATCCACTGACAATTTACCAGGAACAAGGAAAAAGCTTCTTACATTCATATAAATAATAAAAAAGGAAAGTTGCATTTTGAAAATGAATGGGCCCCGTGAAGTGTTTGTCTTTTGTCTCTGCTAAAATCTAAATTGGCCAGCAGCTTGTACAGTATGTACACATTATCTCACACACACACACTATGCTCTGCCTTTAAAAAAAAAGTCAATCAGTCATTCTCCTTATTTTCTCTGGTAAAATGAAAACCACAATGGAGGTGTGAAACAACTTCAAAAGAAGCAAGGACAACTCTGGAAAGAGTGATTCACCAGCTGGGAGCACAAAAAAAAACGCAGCCCATCATTTTCCATCTTCACTACTCTCCTTGCATCGTTCTTTGAAGTCCTCTCAGAACCATTAAATCATGGTTAATTAACATAATAGAAATATGAAGGGAAGCAAAGCAAATCCCCAAACTGAGCAACTATTAGTATTAGTAAATGCACAGTCAAGGACAACATCGATTAAAAGGAAAGTCATTGAGATGCTGCATGAAAAAGTAAGTAAAAGAAAAGCTCTTTGATCAAGTATTTTCATGAAGGGATGGCTATTGCATATACACCTACATCTAAAAAGAGCCTGTGTTGAAAGATGCACAATTCATAGGTGTTATCTCATCCATGGCTGCACCGAGGAAGACTGACATGTATTCCTGTGCAGAGTGCAGCCAATTATTTCCCTCTCCAAGCGAGTACTGCTGTGCTGACTCTCAAATACTGACACATTCAGCAACAGCATTTGAAGAATATTTCCCCCGTTCACCTTCACATTCTATATAAAAAAAAAAAGTTTCTTCAAGTGTGCACATTTGGAATCAACTTATTTCAATTAGGCTGGTGTTCAGTTCTCTCGAGGTTTTATTACAAACACGCTAAAAGCTGCAATTATTATATTTATCCTTTCACCCATGTTGTTGCTGTTGCTGCAAAAGCCCCGAGGAGAAACACAAGGTAGAGTCTGTACAGATGCTGAATTCATAGATGAGAGACGCAGACGACAAAAGGAAATCAACCTCAGGGCTCAATTCTGCCTCCTCTTTTCCTCCATCGAAGGCAGAAATAGGGTTCATATTAAAATAAACCACAAAGAGCGTGAATTCATACCCACATAAACATACTCAAACAACCTTTAGCACTTCTCATTGTAAACAATTAAAAACACTGCCTTATGGGAAGTGGCAAGCAGACATCTGGTGCAGCAGTTTTTCACTTTTTCTCATCAGCCTGACTAATAATCAGAAAGATGACTTTCTTTAAAAGCTATGATCATACACTGGTTTTGTCTGTGTAGTCTTTTATTCAGTTTTGCCTCAGGGACAGTCTGAACAATCTGAGAATTTGCAACTCCAGGCCTATTTATATTTTAAAATCATTGTTGTTCCTTGTTAATAATAATCGGTTGTATTACCACAGTGAAACATGTAAACAATACCACAGAGCAGTCACACGATACACACATTCAGTGCTTTTAATGTTTGACTGCTACTCTATGTTAAGAATTGTTGCTTTTATTTAAACATTTCCCATACAGCCATTAATCATTTTTTATTTATTTATTTTTACCAGTTATGAGACATTGAACAGCTTTTCACTGGTGTCAGCTTATTTATAGGGCTACATTCACTGCATTATTTCCCATTTATGAAAAACAAAAAGTGAGGCCTAGCATGAGATGTCTATTCTACATATCAGTCAGCAAACCACAATTAGGAAGGGAAAAAAACAATGACAAGCTGTCACTGTCTGCTTTCACCCCCCTACCATGATGCACAGCGTGATCCGCAGGCTGCCTGCTTTCGTCTGACTAAATGCTGAATTTATGAGTCTTTAAATGAGTACTTTAGGGAAAGAGGATTAACATCCTGCTGTGGTGACTTAAAATGTTTTTGTTTAGCATTTGTTCAGACAAGATGACACTGAATATGTATGACTTCTCTTAATTTGCAGAGCCATGCAAAGTTTAATGAATATTAGAGGATTTTGCACATCAAACTGTTCCTGCTAGTGTAAGAAATGTTTTGGATGTGGGTGGAGGGGTGTCTAGTGCATTAGACTGCACAGGAATTTTTATACTTTAGTTAGTAGTTTGTTTGCTAAACATTCCCATAAACTTATATTCACTGACATACTTACACACTACCAGTCAAAAATTTGAACTCACATATAAATTAATATGTTTTTGAAAAAAGCAGACTTGTAATTCATGAGATAATCGCAGACATCTGTCAATACACCTAATTTTCTGTCTGTTTGTTGCTTATATGACTATTGGCACACTTAGATAAAATTTTATAGAGAGCGTCTTAGGCTGGGTCTCATTGCTGTTTGACCTGTTGTCAAACAGCAATGTAACCCTAACCCTAACCTGGTGTCTTGTGCCAAAAATAGGGCCGAGTGTGCCTTTGCAGGTCCAACCATAAATCAGGTGGAAAATGGGGGAGCAGGTCGTATCAGAAATGAGCTACAACCTCCTACCACCAGCTGAAAGTAACATTTTGGAAAACAAAAGTTGGTGAGAACCTCTAACAACATGGACTAAGTCAACTTATTATAGAGCTCCATTCTTATATCGGCCTCCTCCTCCTGCAACCAGAATTAAGGCAAGACTGGGTAATTTGATGATATTGCAAATGACTATTGTAGCTCTTAACAGCTGTTTTTTAAAGGAATATTTCCATAAAAGTACAGAGGATTACAGTGAGCAAACATTAGAAAAAGGAAAAAAGCTGCAAATGCCTAAATCTAATAACATACATTTAGGTTTTATAACTGGACAGTTTAATGATGAATTATAAACATGGTTGTTTTTAGTAACCAAGAAAAAAATTGTCTTGAGTTTGTTGAGTTACAGTATGATGTCTTGTCCAGGGACACTTCAGCACATGGCAGTAGCTGGGTCTTGAGCTGCTGACACCTAGGTCAAGGGGCAACTGCACTACCAACTGTTCCACTGACGCCCTCACATATGTGTAATATGTACTTGTTAAAAATATAACTGCTTTTTGGGTTTTCGTGTAAAGAAGAAAACCCAAAAGCAAAAATATCCTTAAATAGTTCAGTTTCGTAGAAGAAGTCTTTTGCAACATCCTACCCCGAGGAGCAGGGGGTCAGCTGAGCATTAGCTTGGAGTAGCACACTATGTTCTATTTATAGGCATAAAATAAGTAAAAATGGTACAATTATATTATTGTCCGTCACACCCCTTTCGGCATTCACGCCTCGTGAACTGTAGTAACTTCTTATAATGTTTGCTTTGTTAGAAAACATTGATTTAGCAGTTACAACAAGTATTTAAATTACATTTCAATATTAATTAGCCTGTAAATCAAACTGGACTAAACTGGCTGAAACTGGCAGACTCCTGCTGCTTTGTTGAACCCAAAGAGAAGCATTTGTTTCCGCTGGAAAGGGATGGAAACTAGTTCAGTGAAGAAGTTTGTGGTTTAGTGTTTCTGGAAAGGGATGTAGCTGTTAAATGCTTTGAGCACCACAAATGATGCTCTGTTCACTTCCACTGAACTGGGGCGGTGGAAGTGGGACATCTCTGTGAATATAACCAAAACTATGTGGGACATAATAAATTATATAAATTGCAACACTTGCAATTAACCGTGTTAATGTTTTAGTTCCGCAAATCATGCTTGCAGTTATGTGAGTAACTTTATTAGAAGCATAGTGGAGGGTATTAAGTGCCTGACTTTGACAGTGGATACTGTGGTTCTGTGGTTATTCAACAGGCTGAGCAATATTCTGGGGTTAGTGTTTCTGACACTTGCACCAGCTCTTCTTGAGTTCTTGTTCATTTTAGACCAACAAATAATGTGGGCTGTTTTACCTCATCATAACATCAGTTTATCATACTGACATAGGGTGTTTTAGGGAAGACGTGCGTTGACATTCCCTCCCAGAAGTGACCTTATATGTAAATGCTCATTATAAAATATACTGTTTGGACTGGATTATAGCAGAAAGTTGATGAAACTCACACATTTTATTCAGCAGGATAATTTTTATAAACTAAATAAAATTTTAAGCTATAAACAAACCGCATCTCAGTTGCATTTCCTTTTGGTGTGCATTGATGAAAGTGTCCATGGCTGTGTCAATTATGTCAAAAAAGACTTAATTACTGTAGTATTCATTCCTATGGCACTTTATGTTTTCCTCCATGCAACCCGTGCAACACTGTTCACATAATAGCATGGTAAAACATATTACAGATGGTCATTGCTACACTTAAATCTAGATAAAAATGTCAGAGGGTTACTATGGAGAGGCAGGCGGCATTATGAGCTGTTCATATTCATCAGACCTGTGGACCAGCTGTTGTCCACCTGGCACTGGCTCCACTCTTCACTGATGACATCTGAATACACAAAGTGGACATTCAGTCACATTTTATACTCAGCCTGCTGGTGAAATGCAAAGCAAAAGCACCAAAGCAATCCTACAGGCAATACTTTTAATGGGAACACATTAGATAACCAGCATTATCACTGTAATCGTTTACCCCTATTACCTAACTGTAGGCTTTGGATGTTCTGTATTATCTTTTCCCGCATGGTTTCCGCACAGCAGTAGTTGTGTTAACCTTACCTGGTGCTGTAGCAGCTTCACTGTTTTTTATTACCACACGTTGATGGCTAGTGCAAATATTTGCTAAGGTAATAAAAAAGTTTTACAGTTCTTCCTGTTACGTTAATGCTGTCACATCATCTCTTTGTGCTCCCTGTTTGCTAGACATGTCTTTTACATCTATGTGATATGGGACAAAAGCTTTGAGCAGGCGAAGCTGTCATTGTCTGAGTTCATTATGACACAAAGCTGAGCAGTTTCCTCTGCACAACAGTGGCTGCAGAATGTCCCATAATAGAGGGTAAATACACCAGGTACAAGGGAGGTTATAGATGCATACTCTGGGTATTTGCACAAGTATGTGCAAACTTCTCTGTACCATATATTTGTTGTTTTATCTACTGTATGTCACTAGGCTAGACTATTAGTGTTTGTGTGTACTTATGTGACGCTGCTCAGCAACTCAACTTAAATTTGATCCAAATATTTTAAGCCATGATTATTTTTTCAACAAAGACAACACTTTTTTTTTTCACATTTTTCATACTTTATTTCTCAAATAAATTAGTTTATTTCTCATATATAAAAAAAAGACAACACTGATATAAATATTATTATATTTTAAATTACATTGCACATTGTTTTCATTTGTGTTTGGTAAAAACTGAACAAATATATTATACTCAAATAAATACAAATAAATACAAATTTATGCCTGTTCACAAACAGTGTACAAAATTGACAGATGGACATTGCACGACACAACCACAAAAGTTTGCCTAAAGGCAAATAAAAGTGCTTTTTTCTCATTTCTCCTGTTTGATTGTCACTCAGTCTGTTACACTTTGTCTAGACTTTACTTTCAATCACTCCACTTTAAGGCATCAACCTCCAGCTACTCTATTTTTCTTTCATATTTCCTTCTCCTTCCTTCCTACTCAGTCTTTTCATAACGTAGAAGAGACTGTATCTGCAGAAGACGCCTTCATCTCATTGCCCTCATCACAATCTCTGTGTTGGCTCCAGGGTCTGGCATCACAATGCCAAGCCTCTTTTGCCTTCTCAACTTTTAAGGCGACCACTAACATTCCACCATACAGTAGGCTCACAGAGGGAATTTCATGCCTTCTTTTGCGGCCAGGGCTGCTTGGTGATCTTGGTGCTTGGTTTGGCTTGGCTTACTAGATCCCTGTAGGCTGGAGAGCGCAGGAAGCGAGGGTAGCAATCTTTGGCCATGAGCATGTAGATCTTATGCTGGGCCTGGTCAAAGCAAGAAGGTGAGGGGGCCAGCATGTTGGCTTTGGTGATGTCTCGTGTCTCGTGGTCGATGTTAATCTACACAATGAAAAGATCATATTAGTCTGAGTTTCTTTTGTCCATTGTCTCATAGTAGCCATGAGGACAATACCAAATAGGACATTTAACAGGATTTTTTTTTAGTTCTTTGTTAGTTCTTTGTTTTCTTTTGCCTCATCATTTATTATGTATCTTTTTGCTGTTTTCTTACCTCCCGGGGTGCATCGCTGCAGATGAATTCATCAAAGATCTTCTGGGCTTTAGCAGGTAGTTTAGTAAGAGACTTGGTATTCCTGTAATCCTCACAGGCAAAGTAGAATGCAATGTTCTCCTCACTGAACTCAGACACCAGGAAGGCTGTGAAGGCACACAGTCCATCTGAGGGAAGAAAGGAAATATGATTAGTTACAGTATATAATAGTCCCACAGGGGCTGGATATGTGTGCAGATGTGTATGTTGTACAGTTTCTGAGAAAGAAATGCAAATATTAAAATATTTTCTTACATTTGCTGGAGAGGAGTTTTTCAAAGGACTCTTTCCACCTAAGACATTCCTCCAGGGTTGGTCTGGGAAAAAAAATGAAACATGATTAGATTTTTTGTAGAATTTCAATCCAGCACACAGTGACAATAAATGTAACATAAGTAATAAGTAAAAATAAATATATGAAACAGTATTTAAAAGCTTACTTATTTTTTCCTATTTTGCAGCAGGGTAGATTCCAGTTTGGTTTTTGCAGGATGCTTCCCAGTCTTGCTTTCAGCTCTTTGGCTCTGAAAAGAAAAGAAAAAATCATAAATATATATTTTTTTCAAAAGCTTCTGCCATCGCTGTTCAGAAAATTTCAGCACAGCATTAATTCACACTGAATGCAAAGTCTAAATTAGCAAATCAAAAACTGCCACATTTAGAGTCTCAAATGCTTACACACACGCACAAAGATAAGGTAGCAGTGGTGTCTTCCATATCTTGTAATCCAAATCCCCAAACATCAGCCATGTAGGTGTTTGCGTGAAGCTTCATGTACCTTTCCAAGCAGCAGGCAGACAGGGATGCAAGTCCTTTACACATAGCAGCAAGTTGGAGCTGGTAGGATGGTGGTGTTTCGGTTGGGTGGTGGCTAAATATCCGTTTAGTAAAGCCCAGTAGGAATATTCTGTGTGTCTGAACAGAGCCAGATCAGACGTTTTATAGTCCTTCCTCCCCGGTCTGTGATGTGTCATCAGCCCTCTCAGCCAATCACAGACAGATAGAGAGAGGGTGCACGAGAGAGGGAGTGAGAGAGAGAGAGAGAGAGAGAGAGAGAGAGAGAAGGAGACAAAGCTGGAAAATGAGGGAGGATATGCAAGAACGAGGCTGGCTGGGAAATTACACCATGTTTTTCTTTCATGCCCATAAAAACATGCCACAGTGACTACTTTTTTCTACCCACATCAAACTAGCATATAAACACTGATTCGGTGTGTAGAATATATGTGACATCATTGTGTGTACATATACTGTATACAGTATACATATATATATCTATAGCTTTTAGATCTTTTGTACCTGTCAAATAACATTTTAAATATTATTCTCAACATTCCTACAGTCAAACATCAGCATCATGAGCGTGACCTATATTAATGACATCTTTGTCTGTTGATGTCATTTACTTTTAATTATAAATTTTAGCTTTATGGGATCATGTAACTCCAACTCTTGACAAAACAGAACTCAGCTCCCTTTAAGTTCACCCATTTCATTCAGTCAAAGTGTGTATGGTATAACCGAGATATGCAGATAACATCATGTGTTGCCAGACCATTTCTCAGCAGCGCAGTTGTTTTTGTTATCCCTGGTTCATGGCCCTGCTTTGCAAAATGAAAACAGAAGTGAAAAAAATGCACAGGTTGATCACCTTTCGTTTGGTAAGGTTGGATAAAGGTGTTAATCCCAGGGAATGATGAGAAAAAAAGGAAATGAGAGTGGGACTCAGACTGTTTAATAATAACAACGTAAGAAGGCTGGATGTGCAGTTGACTGCTCAACACAATAAAGCTGAACAGGGACCATTTCACATACAGTGACTTGCAGGTTGCTTATCTCCCATTTGCTTGTCATATAATTCAGATTAAAGGGGCATTAGACAAGACAAGAATGGAAATGACTCTAACACTACTGGCGCAGTATTACTGCAGCCTTTAGATGGTTGTTTTCAAAATGAAGATTATATCTGATTAAATATTACAGTTTCATAATATAATGAAAAAACATTTATATGCTATAAGACACAGCGCCACCAGAGCCAATACAGGAATTATATGATCTCCAACTGCTATTAACAAAATCACAATTGAAACATTGTAATACAGCCGTTACACAAGACCGTAGCCATGAGGGTTTCAAAGAACTGAAACACATCAAGACTGCGTGATGCACTGAAGGTGAAATTAGCCCTGGTAAAAAAAACGTTTGTAGTCAAATGCCATTGGTGTAGTTGATACAAATTCACCAGGAAAAAGTTTGTCATCAGTTCCAATAAAACTGAATACACGGAGATGGATATTCAGTAAGTGGTTAAGTCAGTCAATGGCAAAAAAAAAAAAAAGAAAACAAATGTAATGAGTAATGATGAAGTATCTGATTAACAGTTTTAGCTTTAGCAAATTGCCATTTGATCCAAATGGATTCTCAATGCAAAACACAAAAGAAATCATCAGTGTCCTCTATTGCACAATTACAGCAGTTATTTGTGGTAGTAAATTTGTAGAATTTAACAAGTAAACTCATTTAATATAGTAGTTCATAGCCAATGATGCTTTCAATTATTTTGCAGCTTGCACATAATGTCATTTTAGCAGTTCGGCTGATACCCCAACAAAAGGCTTTTGTCTTTATCAAGAGACAAAAGGAACTTTAATAAACATTATTAGTCAATGTACTCTTTTTGACAGCTGGATTATGTTATTAACATAAATGTCAACTTGCAAAAAATTAAAACATTAATTATTTATATTAATCATGTTGTGGGATTATAGTGTTATTAAACTTATTTATGGCTGGGTTTAGAACTTGGTTAAGGCTAAGTAAGGGACTGCAGTCTGGCTTAATAGACAAACCACATGAGGCTCTAAACTCAAACTCTGTCCTGTGGCCTCACAGTAGTTCACATTGTAAACCCTCATAATAGAATTATTGCTACAAAAATGCAATTCCAGTTCAGTTGCTTGGTAATTTAATTATTAGGAGACAGTTTGTTGAGGACTGTTTTTCAGTAAATGGATATTTACATCTGTCGGGAATATGCGGAACAAACTTTAGAGCCCATGTTCATTGTAATAAAGGAACATGTCCCCCAGTGTAACCGTGTGTCTCATTGATGGGTTGTAGTTTTACAGCAATTGGCCTCTGTCACACAAATGACTAAGCTACTGAATATGACATACAGGCTTTGGATACACAGGCGATACATGCTAGAATATCATCACATGGCCTGCAGGGCCTATGAAGACTGTAGCTACAGTATGTGGAAGAGATGAAAGGACAATATAGCTATTTAGTTGTAGTAGTAAGGCACTGACAAAACAAGGATCTAGCTTTAAAACAGTTTAGTCCACGCTAAGGATGTCCCTGGGCTAAAAAGGCAGCAGTGCAAAGGGCACAGCCTGGGATACATAAGCATTTAGCAAGAGAGTTCACAATGTACCGAAGCAGAAGTGATGAGATTGAATCAACTAATGTAGAGTAGATTGGTCTGGCTGGGGAGAAAGACAACTGCACAATGATTACCTAACCTGTCTACATCCATTGTGCTGAGGAGTTAATTGCACCATTTGTTGCCAGGGAGGAACAAAGGTTTGTTGGAGAGGCCTGGGGGAACCCATCCACCCACTCACCTACTCATACTCTGATGTCAGCACACCTTTATTAGTCCAGCCGGAAACGAAAAAATAAAAAAAAATAAAGTTAAAAAGGCTGTAATATTTCTGTAATATTGCTGAACGAAGGGACTTTTCTGGAATTAGTCCTCAAAGCTGACTTACACAACACACAATCATCAAATTTATTAAATTGGAAAGAGAACATTACATCAGTACAAGCTCCAGCTCTACATAGCCTACATTATACTGATATAACACTAAAAACCAAATATATTTTTCAATGTTTTTTGGTCTGAGAATAATGAAGGTACCACTCCTATGATATTAATCCTTAAATGTTTTTTATTTCACAACAATAATATCCAGTATTTCATTCAAATGACACATGAAAAAACTCTTGGTAAATTAAAATCCCTGACAGACGTGTTGTTTGATCAGCTGTTGTGTGATGATTCTATCTGTTTGCCTCAGTTGGTCATGCATTCTGTTACACTGATGTATAACTTTTGCCTTGTGTGTGTGTAGATTCATTTACTGTATATACAGACAAAAGGGTCTTTGCTCACAGGCTCTCTGTCTGATGAACCACGATGCCCTCAGTAGAGTTGTTTTTATATAGCCTTTCTTAGAACACCCTGAAGTGTCTTTGCCTTGTTTTCAGTCCTACAAAGGTTACTTGTTTAGAAGTGAAAAGGTTCCTAGAGTGACTATGAACCATTATTACTATGCTACCACTCGAAGTTTGGACAAACACAGGAACAGAACTGTGTCTTCAGCTGTTTTACAATTATTAAAAACGAATAGTCTTTTAAACAAACAAACCTGCATTAGCAGCATAATGGAAATGATCAAAGTTATAAAGCAAAGTTTATGAAAATATCCCTTTAAAAACAGCTGTTTTCACCTACAATGTCAAATCTGTAGTTCCAATCAATTAGATGAGTATTTTAAGATGTTGATATGGTTGATATATTTTCTTTGAATCTATTAATCTTGAATGGAGAAAAAATTAGCTGCCGAAAACAGTAGCAGCATCAGAAATACTGACGGTAAGTGCTCGATTCTGCAGGTCAAGGATTGCTTGATAGCTGTAAATGTGCAACCCGAGACTGATAATGACACGTTTGTGTGTTTCTTGACGTGCCACTCAGGGTTTCCATCTTACGGTTTTCTAATTCATCATCTTTTTGTGGCAGCTCCCTTCATTTCATGCCTCTCTCTGTCTGCAATTTGTTTACTTCTGGCTCTGGTTATTATACTGTCAGGGTCCGTCATCGTGGTCAAAACATTGGTGAGTATCTAACAGGAAGCTCAGCTCTTCTTAATTGTATAACTGCAAGACAAATCTTCATTCACAACAGAGTTACTCAGTGGGTGAGTGATCACAGCTTGTTCTGAGAAGACTCTTATGCAGCTCATGTCTTTCGCCGAAGTCCTCTTTCAACTTGCTTTTTTTTATAATATAAATATATATCAAAGCCTGTTATAGAAAAAATTCTGGGACTTATGCCTGTGTTTTAAAACCAGAAAAGAAATAAAAAATAGAGCAAACATTCAGTAACAGTCACTGGTTTTATAGTTTATCTTGTGTCTTATAAATAATAATTAAATAAATTGGATATTGAACAACAACAAAAAAAAGGCGATTTATCTGAATGTGTCGCACCAGAATGTTGAATAGCCCAACCTGCCAATCCTGATAGCTTAGTAGTGACATTTACCTGTACGAGTGACTTTCAAATGAAAGGTCACATTTTGCTTTATCACCTCTGTGACAGAATCGAGGTCAGTTTAGGACACTCGCATCTCAGGGCCTTACTTCCCCTCACAACAAAATCCTATTCATATGTTTTGCATTCACACTAAGCCCTTTTACCTGATGCTACCTGAAGTTGGAAGTCATTTTTTTCATCTCAGGCTGTCCCTATCAGCCCTGGTAAAGAGTTTCATGTGGACACAGCTGTGATTAAAAGAAAACTCATCGTCAACTCAGCATGCTCCTTTCACAGTTCACCTCAATCTGGACTCTGTGGAAATGACAAAGCGGGACTGGGATCATCCTGTCACTGGGGGATGCTGTTATTCTCCTCTCCTTGAAATCAGATGAAGTCCCCAAAACCTCACTTACACCCGCGCCATGAAAACAGAGCAGCGAGACAAAAAGACCACCAACAGGCAGTGATACTAAGGTACCCGATGGTAAATTAGATCCTGATGAGAATATGTTATTAGCCATCTTTTCGGTGGAGGTTCAGAGGTTTCCATTTGCATAAAAAGTAGGTCAAGTAGCTGAGGAAATTCCTGTTATATGTATAAAATCAGTTTAAAGGGAGTCACTAAAATATCAAATATGAGCAAACGGGCAGTTTGATGAAAACATGACAAGTGTCAGCTTAGCTAATGCCAAAATAGCTGAATTTAAAATATTACATGAACCAAATTTACAAGGACCAGCATTAGCTTTTATTATTGATGGATCTGTCCTCACTTGGCGCTCCTCCCTGGAAGCACCATGCCAGACTAGTACGGTACAGTAGGTCCTCCACCTCAGATGATCCCAAGAGCACAATCCATGTAAGCTACAAATGACCTACGCACCTTAGTGTCAATGTATCTTCATGGGGAAAAAGAAATACTGCAATGTAGTCTAATTCTTTTACCGTTTTTTATATTCCAAACACTGCAAATTTACAGGCAGTGACTCATAAGTCATACTATCCTTTCATACTGTACCCTCCATTTACAGTATATACACTGTAAATGAGGGTAGGCCAAACATACCTTTTTGATGCAGTCCAATTCAAATGCAACTATATTTTCCAAAATCACCCTAAAGTTGAATCAACACTGCTTTAAGAGATTTCCAACAGCTTCATAACGGTTGGATTCATAGTAGATTCATAGAAGAAAAATATGTCACACACTTGCAATAAAAGCATGCTCAGTCTGTCTTCCCTTGGTAGATATAATCAGAGCACTGAGTCAGAACTGCTTTCTGAGTTTGCTCTGCTGCTGAACAGCGAGTTCCAAACAGTATGGATGCTACTTGTGCCTTTCCTATCTGACTTCACGGCTAAAAAACTAATTGTGCTCCAAAGGACAATTCAACTCTCCATATGCTTTACTCCTTTGTTTGATGAAGCATTAACCAGCTGTTAAATTTGCTATGCTTTGTGATGCCAATTGCAACTCACTTCCACATTACTGAATGTACACATTAGGCAGCAGAACAAACATGCTGAGCAGCTGTTCTGATGACACACTGAAAATTAACTGAACATGTTGTCTTATGTGTGAACTTCCAGTGTACTGCCGGGGTACTGCACATCACTGTGCAGTCAATAAAATCCGAGCTACCCTGCAGTCTTGGTGTGACTCTATGTTAGAAGAAGGGAAAAGAACACGGAGGAGTAACAGACCTGTGTTTCCTGCCTGCTTATTTGTGATCATGGTTTATATGCGTTGAAAAACGGAAAGTGAAATTTGTAAAAAAAAAATAAAAAAAAATAAATATTTAAAAATATTTAAAAAATAATAAATCTGCACTAAAATATTTTAAAAATATATACATATATAAATATAAATAATAATTATCCTAGCGTAAGGTCAATGCCACAGGAAATGTCGGTCATGTTTCCTGGCATTGCATCGCTTGTTTGTTTACTTTTTTCTGAAGGTTCCTCATAGGGGCGATTCAGTGAAGACCAGATGAGGCCAGTTTAAATGAACGAGTGAACAGAAAGATAAACTGCTGGGAAATTCTTGCCAACGGAGCTGCCTAAAATAATGTGAATGTTGCAAAAGAAACAAACTGGATGAATAATTGATTTAGCTTATTTAACACTGAATCATCACACCACTACATCAGACTAAAATTACAGCGCTCTAATCTTTTAAAAGTCATCATAGTTTCATTAACTGCATCTTTTAATTGCCAAATATTAAACAGATGGAAAGTTTAAATGACAAACTTTCTTTCATGTTTCATGGTAATTTAGTACCAGATATACTGTCTGAAAGCCAACAGCTTCATAAGCACAAAGTCATGCTGCACTTTTTGACTTTACTCACAGATTTATGGTCATTTCCATGAGCCTTATAGGACACACATCTCCCCTACTTCCAGTGGTTTCTTCTTGTGTGTTTTATTCTGGAAGCTGTCCTAATACATTTCCACAAGTTTCTCCTATAACAAATTAACATTTTTTTCTATTGTATTAAAAAAAAAAACTAAATAGTGACCTTTGGAAGTGCTGGAAGAAGGTATTTAGACAGAGTCATCTGGTTTGAGACTTATGCAACACCTTCATATGAAGTTCAGTCTTTTTTTCCCTAGATTGTTAATAGACCTGAAATTGTATGTTTTCAGTTCAGAGTTGTTTTCATGAGAGTAAACTGTTTACCTGAACCTGATGGGCTCTCTTGTTATAATCCCTTAAACAATAAAGTTAACAGAATTTAACAGAACTTTTACTCCTTAGTTAGAAATGTTGCAAAACACAAGTCGACCTTTATGTTAACAGTTGGAATATAAAGTGCTAGAATTTGTGCTTTTGGATTGTTGTTAATTTCTGAGAGTGTAACCGGGTGCATGTAGGAGCCCCGGGTTCCTCATCTGTCAGATCATCCTCTGGGGAGGAGAGGAGCAGTCTGCCACAGGCCCAGCCAGATGCTCACTGTGGCTGTTAAACAATAACCACTGGAGTATGCTTCCCCTTCAGCAACACTGTGATCTGTCACTACTCCCAAAGCGCTGTTTAGACAGAGGTCAGCCGAGCCTATAGTATGCAAAGTGCTGTGGGATTCAAAGTGAGATCCCTCAGGGATTCAAAGTGAGGGGTTCATTTTTATGGTGTTTTTGCATTACTGTCAATTCTGTTATGAAATTATCTGAGTTTATACTCTATTCATTCAGTGTTTAATTATATAAGATGAGCCATAAGCACATGTTGCGCTCTGTCTCTTTATTTAAATTTTTATTATTTAAATTCTCATGTTTCATGTTCATCTAATAGTTGTTGCAATAGATTATTAAAAACTCCTCATCATGGTGACGTACAGATGATTAGAAATAACACTTTGACCTCATCCATGGATATTGTGAATCTACAGCTGTGAGGCGTTTCTTTTGTCTGCACTCACATTGTGCATGATGCAATCGCTTACAGTAAGTTACGTATCTGATTTCTCAGTATGTTGTTGATTTACGCCGTTGTGCCACAAAGCAACGCGTAATGGAAATGCAGGCACTACTTACATCAGAAAAAAATAGGGGTGAAACAAACTCCAACAACAACTCTTGGAAAGTGTTAACTCTTTAAATGACTCTAAAATTTAATGTACATTAAAAAATCTCTGCACAAATTGTAGACTTCTTATATATTAATGAAAATGTTGCACTATACAGTATTATTTCCAATCAGTATGAATTTGCAGCTCAACATTCATATCTGTTTGTCACTGTATTAGTTGAGGCATTTTAGTGCCTTGTGGACAACATGGCCAAAAACAGATTGATTAAAAACTGAAATCTGTTAGATTCTTCAGTTGATTTTCTGGGAACACTGTGGCGTGACAGTGGTTTAAGTGTCACCTGTTTCTTTTGAATTCAATTGGCCTTGTATTATCTACCTTGACACACATACAAAACCGTGCAGTCCACTGCCAGACAAACAAAAGGTTTTACATATGATTAAGTGTTATCTTCTAAAGGTGACCCAGCTGTAGAAAACAATATGCTACTGGCTATGAGCTGACTTCTTAGCTATCGCCATCATGTGTGTTTAGCATTATGACGTGTGTGTGTGTGTGTGTGTGAGTGTGTGTGTGTGTGTTTCCTGTGTATTCATGCATGTATGTACAGACAATACCAGAGCCACCAACAATGGAAACAGGAGTGTTTTTATGCTAATAGGGGAAAAAGCATCAAAATATTTTTTTCATATCATGATCTTAAGTATTAATAAGGGCTATCTTCAGAATCAATCCACAGCAAGCTCATGTGTTACAGCATGTCAGCTCTGTGCTGACAGCTTAAGTGCAGCTCAAGTGTTAGTTTTAATTTAACATTTCCATACTATTTTATAGGCTAGAAAACATTAGGGTTGTATATTGGCAAGAATCTGGTGATAATTGTACAATATATGGACAAAAGTATTTGGTCACACCAAGACATTCTGGACAATGTCCTGAGGCAACATTCTGGGGACAAACAAAGTGCACAAAGCCAGGGCTATAAAGACATGGTTCGATGAGTTCAGTGTAGAACTTGACTGGCCCCCACAGAGCCCTGACCTTATCCCCATCAAGCACCTTTAGAATGAGCTGGAACAGAGATTGTGAGCCATTCTTTCTCATCCAATATGAGTGCCGGACCTCATAAATTAATGGGTACAAATTCCCACAAACACTCAAAAATGTGTTGGAAAACCTTCCATGAAGAGTGAAAGCTGTTAGAGCTGCAAAGGGGGAACTAACACCATATTAAAGTTTATGTGGTGTAATTTTCAGGTGGCCAAATACTATTGTCCATATAGTGTATCATAATACAACAGTTATGATCCAATATAAATACACAAATAGAATATATTCAAATATATTGGGTTTTTTAAAAACTAATTTTAGTAATTCTGCAGAGCAAAAATAATACTTAAAAAAGTAGTATTTTTCTGCACTCAGTACATTTATTTAGTTTAAACACAATGTTGCTCACAAATATTTGAATTTAAACTTTTCATTAAAGACTGAGACTCTACTTTTGTATCACAAAACATAATATCACCAATACTTAGGGGCATAATATTTGTGTCTGTGCTGTCACGTGTGCTCTCCATGTCGTCCTTACATATCCTTCAGCCTATGTAGATTCATAAGTGGAATCACAGACCTTCTACAAGTCTGTTTGTGTATCTTTAAGGTGTGTTCCAGAGTGAAGTGGGCTCTAATGAGAGTGGGCCAGGGTTACTTGGCTGCACTGAAACAGATTGCACAGCCATGAATAAAATCTAACTGGATGCACCCTCCAACAAAAGCACCTCCAGCAGTTTAATGACGGTGACTTGTGGGTGGTCGTTTACCAGTAGAACATGCCTTGCAGAAATCACTGATAATGATTAACTGGATGCTGAATGCCTTTTTTCTGCTATACCCCAGTGGTGGTGTTTCAGAACATCAGGCTCAGGCAGAAACAGGACTGATATTTGACTCTCGTCAACATCACATTCACACAGTATGAATGTACCTGCTTCCTTGGAGATAACAAACAATCAGTTATGTCAATATCAGGGAGCGGCAGGTACTGTTGTTCTCAGAGAAAATTGTTTGTGACAATATAAAGGAACAGAAGTGAACGATCCAGTCTGATGGTTTCAGATGATCTTTTAGTTATGTTTTTACTACATCTGTGAAAAATTAGACCACTGAACTCATATGTTGTAAAGGCACGTTCGGTAAAATAGCTTCTGTAAATATCTATTTTACATATTTACAGTTTAAATTCAAACATATTTTTTGCTTTGTCTTTAGATCTGTATTAAATGAGGTTCAGAGAACCAGAGGACTTCAGGGTCATACACATTCAACAGCAGTTTGGCCTTTACACAATGAGAAAAACAACATTTACCAATCAAGTTTATAAGGGAACATTATTTGTAGTTTTGTCAGATAAAGGAAGGAAATCTGTGATTGAAGCTTATACTAGCAAAATCACCTTGTCTTGACTGGGACTTCAGCAATAATTTCAAACAAAGTATTTCTCCCAGTCCTGAGTTGACCCAGTCCACATTGTTAGAGGTTCTCACCAACTTTTGGTTTTGCTGAGTTTTTATGAAAATGACCATGCCAGAGGAAGTACACCATACTTATAGCTAGATAAAGATAATAGGAGGTTGTAGCTCAATTATGTATCACATGGGGTTCTATTTTTGGCTGTAGCACACAAACAGGAGGCTGAACAGCAATGAGACCCAGTCTAAGATACTCCACATGAAATTTTGTATGAGTGTACCAACTTTCAATGTAGCAGCTGTCCCATTTAGGAGATTAAGAGCAACAAACAGACAGAAAATGGGCTTTATTGATGTAGTCTGAATGTTAGAAAATCTTTTCTGGAAATGGGGGTTTGTAAATCCTCACAAGTCAAAACAAAACGACTAGATGCAATGTGTCTGCTGGCTCCTTTGTCTCTGATGAACACTCTGTTCTTTTATCTGAAAAACTAAACATGAAAATGTCATGAACTGGTTATTCATTCCTTAAATTTCTATTTAACATTGCTACAACTGTGCCTGACTTTTTTTAAAAATTAAAAATAAGCAAGTATGGTTTTAGTTTACATTGTATGTACTTATCAGAGGTATACTAGACTAAGTAGCATTTAAGTGTACTTGCTGTAAACTCACAAGTACATGGAAAAGTCAAAGTATACTTGGAGTATACTTGTAGTTATACCCAACATGCATTTCAGTAGTTTAACTTTATAAACAAACAACTATTATGGTTATAAATTAATTATTTGTCACAAATTGTTGTGTGACATAGTGTTTTGTCTTTTAAACAGACTTTTAAACAGGTAATTAATAGTTGAGTTATAAACTGAGAACCATTAGTAGGAAGGGTGAGCAGTCAGTAGCAGCTGCAACTACAGAACTGTGACGATTGGCACACAGTAAACTAACAGTATATATAAAAGTTTATTTGTAGTATACTTCAAGTATACTTTTTAATACTTCTTGGGACTAAATTGGCCCACTTTTCAGTTTATAATAGTATACTAGCAATTATACTAGAAGTACATAGAAGTATACTTGCTGTACTTTAAGTAAATCTAATAAAATAAACTTTAAGTATACCACTTTTTTGTAAGGGGAGTTTTAAGATAGTCATGCTAATGACAGAAATGTTAATGCTACTTTACTAACTTAGCTTTATTAGGGAAATGTATTTGCAGAATGATGCTGCTGAAGAAACCTGAAGACATACAGTAAATATAGTGTAAATCATTTTGTGGGGTTTATCACAAAGAACAAGCCCTTTTCTGTTCCATAAAGTCATCAGATCATGAAATGCCCTTTTAGTTTACATCTTACATTATCATTTGAGACACTGTCATGTGAGACCCAAAGTAAATGTGGATCAACAATCCAACTTGTTTTGCTGTTATTCCTGTGATGTTATTGTCGTTTGTCTCAGACTCGAACATGAGTCGTTACTAATGTTGTCATCCTCCCCTTGATCCATAGTCATGGCTTTGCTGTACCATAGCTATTGTGACCAGAGAGATACAGAGAGGTGGAGGAAAAGTTACAGTTACTAGATCAGTAGAAGAGTAAGTAAATCAAAGGGAAATGCCAGAGCAAGTGCAAAAACTGTGTTTATATTAGCTGTCAATTAAAAACCTCATAATTCTAAATTATTATTAACACAACTGTGTTACTTCTTTGCATTTCCCAGTTACTGTTACAGAAAACAGGTAGAATAGCTATTTGTAAAACGGTGATTGTGCTTGTTTTTCAAATGCATTAACCTATCGATGTCCAGATAAACACAGATTATTTGTGCCATCATTACATCGCTAAATTGCTTCCACAGTGACATTTGTGCCGGCTGTGTTTGCTGTCTTCTAGCCCTTTGTGTTGTGTCTACTGAGCAGGGTGCTGTCCCACATTCACTCTGCTCCTCATTCCCTGAGTGACTAACACACTGAGAATAACACCGACGTTAATGGATGTGTAATGTCACGGTGGGTAACTACATCCCACAACTGCCCCAGATACTACAAAATAGCACAGATTTTCTTGTGAGTGATGCCATAAATGTTTGATTTTTCTTCTGTTTTTCATCATTGTAAAAGTATGCTGACACATAAACAAGGCATTTTTGTATGGTTTTATAAATGTCCTTCCAGTGATTCACTGCTGTTGGCGTTAACCTTGGACATGATAAAATGTAAAGTTGAGAAAAGTTTTCTTGCAATTAGTTTTTCACCAAAATTCAATTTCCAAAGTGTGATGAATCACCACAGACTGAGGGACTGGGTTTTCATTTAATAGAGATTTTCGTGTCTGGTTTCATCGCTGTTATAAAATGGCAGTGGAATTGAGGTCAATCCGTCTGTCTGATCACTGGATGACAAGCGTTTTCACAGCGCTAATACCCTGTTGGCATTATGAGAATGATGTCAGACAGTGCACAAAATATAGATGCAGATTCCATTTTAATCGCAGATATAGCTTGGAAGTGGGAGGTCACATCCATGTGGAACACAGTAACATGCCATGTAGGGTTATATGTTCACCAGTCAGTTCAGTTTCAGTTTAAACTTTTTGACCTATAGAGTACACATGCATTAAAGAATGTTTGGCTATGTTCACATTACAGGCCTTAATGCTCATTTTTGCACATAAGTACAGTAGACAGAAATCTGATCTAGGACCACATGATATATGCAAATGGCCCTGATCTGATATGAAAAGTTTAGTTTGTCTTTGGATTTGGTTTGTTCAAACTTTTGCGAAAAATAAATAACTATATAAATAAGTAAATAAATAAATGTGTCACTTCAGTATGGCATGTAATGTGAACGTATCAGCTTCTTTAAAAGATAAACGCTGAGGGAGCACATTAGAAACACATCATGTCGCTGACATATTTAACATTTAGGTTGTTTTTTGCAGTTGTTTTCATAAAATATGGTACAATTTATTCTGAGTATTGCATCATGCTAAAAAAATAGGAAATTTTCACAACACAGAGCTGTCACTTTAAATGCACTACAAGTATGAGACAAATGTTTAATATTCAATTTAGCACTGGGCGCTGATTGTAGTGGGCACTTTTGCAAATTAGTTATGTAATCCACAGCAACTTCCATTGTAGCGAGGTGATTTAAAGAATGTGCTGACTTACATTTCAATTACCTTCAGTTCAGCACCTTTAAATTTTGTGCACATAATTTTCTCAGACTTCAAAAACCTGGTTATCTACAGTCTGAAAAAAGAAAAAATGGATTGCCCCTTGTGGCTTAAATCAAGCCCAATTAAAAATATATACAATTTAATTTCTACAGAATGATTGATGCACTGTATACATATACAGCAAAGTGAACAGGGATGATTGCACAGTTCCACTTGCAGAACTGATCGGTTTTAAATTTAAAAAAATAACCCAGCCCCGTTGTATACTCCACAATTAATATCACATAGAATACCTGAAAGAGTTCACAATACACAGGATTATGCAGCCGTGCAATTTAGTTTGGCACAGTTTCAGATATGAAGTGTTCACTCACTTCATTGTTCATTGTAAACACACAAACTACCACAACAGGTTACCTTCATAACACAGTGTCTATTTGACAAATAAGTACAGGCAGTGCTGAGTGGTAAAGAGATGACAAATATCTCTTTGTTTTCTCAAAGGTGAAGTGACAATTTGTATTTTTTGGCCAATAAACCACTTTCAACAAGAACTGTATTAGTATTACAACTCCTTCTTTTCTGGTAATGATTCAATGGAAACTTCAATGGAAAATGAAAAAGATCAGGGGAAAAAGCTGATCAACTAGAGCTTTACCACAAAACTTAGTACATTTTTAAGGGAAAAACACTGAGAAACTAAATCTCAACATGGCATATGCGTGCTGAGAAAAAGACAGTGAAAATGCACTAAGTCACAATATGATTATTACTATCATGTAATATGGTTATTTTTAGTGTGATATTTTCAGGCATATGATCCAACACTAGGAGGTAAAACGACAAATCTGTCCTCATTCGAACTCCTTCACTGTACAGTGCAACACATTGAGACACATCCTATCTAGAGGGATCGCATGCATGGAGCTGGT
Organism: Helostoma temminkii; assembly: GCA_900302695.1. NCBI lineage: Eukaryota > Metazoa > Chordata > Actinopteri > Anabantiformes > Helostomatidae > Helostoma > Helostoma temminkii. The sequence goes on along the minus strand of OMLM01005250.1, from coordinate 42,302 downwards.
GCAGGCAAAGGAAAACAGTCAAGCATGTTGCCCCATCCTTGCAGATTCACAGTATCCAGAGATGATGTCAAAGGGTTTATGATTGATTTACAATAAAGGTCCACTTTTATGTCCACTGTTGTCGTTATTAAACATGGTCAAACAGATCTCCGTTGGCCTTGTGCATGCGCCCTGTTGACCATATCCTGGTACATCTTGGACCTGAGGAATCGTGGGTAGGAGTCTTTCTCCATGAGGCTGTATACTTTAGCTTGAATTTCATTGAGACTTGTTGGGGATGGATCCTCCAGGCTCTGCTTGGTCTTTTCTCTGGTGCGGTAGTCAATGTTTACCTACAGGGATAAGAAGAGCAAATAACACACACACCAGTCGCATTTATTCATATTATGACAGTCACACATAGCAACAGTGTGTATCAGTGTAAACAGCCTATGTGTTTCTATCATACAGTTTTTTCCCTTATTCAGAGCTAAATTATCAAGTCAGTTTTGAAAGCTCTCACAAAAAAAGCAGCAGCATGTATTGTGTCTCTCACTGGAACAGTGCTAGACTTTGTGTGATATTGTTTTAGCACCTTACAAATTTCAGAAGGAAGTGGTTAGAGTGGACTGTAAAGTTCTCTTTGCTTTGATCATTCCATAACCTTAAACCCACATTTTCTGATTGCCAAAGGCAAAATTAAACTTAACTATATCACTGGTGAATTTCAGAATCTTCGAAAAAACTGCACCAGTATGTTTCTAGAAATGTCTTCTTAAGAATGTGTCGTAAGTTAGGCTAGTTGATCTCATTTCATAAATGAAAAAAGAAAACAGTCGCACGCAGAAAAACACAAATTAGCAGGATGAAAACCAGCTTTCTGTTTGTGAAATTTGACCACCAAAGTTGATGGGAAACATATTCTTAGACCTTATGTTATAGACATATTTATATACAACTTCTCATTTTGCAACTACTTAGGTTAACTACTTAGGTTATTGGCAAAAGGTCATTCTGGGCATAAAAAAGAGATCTTTGACCAAATGGTCTCAAACACTCCAAATTAGCCCTAGGGGGGTACATTAGTGTACATTGTACCTTGGGGGGCAGAAATAGACCCCTTCTGTACCCCTATTTCTGATATTCAGAAGATTTGGAGAAATCTCGCAAGGGACAAGGACGAAATTAAACATTTGCCGTGCCATCTGAAAATGAAAAAGTGTTTACAACAACAGCATGGCTTCGTAGTGATGAGCCAACCTGCACACAGTCCAGACCCTAACCCTAACCCTTTTATAGACAAAGTAGACCCAGGACTGTTGAACAGTTAGAATTCCATATCAGGGAAGAATGGGACAACATTCCTCTTCCCAAACTCCAGCAAGTGGTCTCCTCTGGCTTATCAGACATTAACAGACTGTTGTTAAAAGAAAATGGGATGCTACACTATGGGGCAGAATGTAGCAGTCAGTCAATGAGAGTCATCTGTCAACTCTAGAGGTTAGGTAACCTTGGACACCAAAGCCCAGTAGTAGTACCATCACCTGAGTGCAGCTGTCCAAACAACAACTTCCCCTAGGGGATCAATAAAGTGTGTCATTCATTAAACATGACCCTATACCAACTTTTGAGACATGTGTCTTCAATTCATTCTTTTTTTAAAAAGGTTTCTCGGTTTTAACATTTGATTTCATTTGGTTTTCTATGTTCTATTGTGGGTTTATGATGTAAATGATGTATATTTTACAGAGCGTTCCCATTTCTTTTTTATATCTGATGTACTTTAAGCATATTTTAACGTATTATTCCTTATGTTTTACCATATTCATGCTATATAAGACACATACGCACCTCTCTTGGTGCCTGAACATCAATGAATTCCTTAAAGATTTTGTTTGCTCTAGACACAAGCTTGGTTGAGCTCTTGATTTTTTTGTAATCCTCGCAGGCCATCCAAAACTCTATATTCTCATCACTGAACTCTGTCTTGAGAAATGTCCGGAAGGCAGCCAGGCCATCTGGAAAGAACAAATGAATCAGATTGTGAGGAGGTAAAAATAACAAAGAAACACTTCAAATAACTTGATTGATATACTGTATCAGTATAGCTCTTATTTCTGGACAGCAGCTGAGAACTCCTTCTTGTATATATGTGTTTTTTTTCATGATAGAGTAGCTTGATCATGTGATAATATCCTTTGTCCTATACTGATATTTTCCCAGTACATATACTACTCTTGTTCCCAGAAATGGGAAATGGCTCTCAGGATTAGAACACAAACAAATCAGGACAAAATACTCCCTCAACGAGATATTTTTTTCTGTCTTCATCAGTCAAGATAAGTGATCAATTAATGTACTCCCGTTTCATGATAACACAGAGGAAGGACATGTTTTTCTATGGGCCCATGTCACGTTGACATATTTTTTTCAACCTTCTCATTTCTGCTGTTTACCTAATAAAGCCGTGCAGTGCAGAGGGGATGGTCCATCTGTGCATATTTAACAACATTACTCACACAGAAACACACACACATACACACAGTTTGAAGAAGTGTCCCTAAATAACACATGTGGAAAGCAAAAGTCAGAGTCACCGTGTTCCCACTTATATTTACAGATTTACAGAGTGTAAAAAAGTATTTTCTCCATAGTGATACTGAAAAATAACACACACACCTGACAATACATCACTGTACATTACTGACTACTGAAAAGTCCAATACATATGTACAGTATTTGTTTACATAACTAAATTTTACATATCGGCAAGTTTACATTAGAAGCATATTTTGTCATATACCACATATCCAGTCCTGCAGTACAATATCCATGTGTAGGGACTATGACATCATTAAGCTTTTATGGCAGTGGATAGGCACCCTGTGCTCACAGAGTTATCAGTAATTTGAGACACATCATGTTTACTCTGAACCAAAACCACCTAACAACTTTAACTAAATTGCTCATGTGGTATAAACACAAGCACACGTTCTTCCTCAAAAATCTGTTTGTTGAAATATGATAATTCAAGATACAAGATTCAAAGATTTCTATTGTTAATTCAAAGATTTTTATTGTTAATTCCCTGTATGTGCAGAACATACAGAAGAATCAGAATATCGTTTCTCTCTCACCTATTTTGAATGTCATGTCATTTAAAACGCTTAGGTAGAATAAAAATAGAATATAATAGGATAGACTAAGAAGCTTACATTAGAGTAAAAAAATAAATAAATAAAATAAACAAAATAAAACTGAGCGGTATCACCTAATAGATTAACTCAAACCTTAAGACTAAGATATACATTATCAGGTATTGTAACTCATCTCCTCCATGTTCCTATAATAAAATACATTTTTGCAATCAGATTTCTCTTAAAACAATAGATTTTTACCTACACAGTCTGTCACAAATATGTTGATACTCAACAAAATGTTAATGTAAACATATTTATTTTACTTCAGAGTATTCAATCCCACAGCAATACATCCAGTTTTTTTGTGAATGTAGCCTTATAAAATGTTGTTATGGCTACTTTAGGTGTTCACAGTATTTGATTATGGTTAGGAAAACATTAATAGTGAAAACAGTGATTTAAGACACACATATCAAACTCAGGTCTGTGGTTTGTCTTGTGCATTGTATGCCCACCATGCAGCCCAACCACCTATTTGGACCTTAGCTTAAATGTAGTGCTAAACATATTTTTTAGAGACATATTGGATGTTTTTTTGTTGTTTTTTTTGTGGTATCTGCAGAAATTCACGAAATTCTTTCTGATGACGATGACCAAGATGAACCACCATTCAGCAGGCTCCCTTAAACTCAGCAGAGTTTGTATTTGTACAAAAACCAACCTTATCTCCTAAAAATTACATTCCTGTACAACTAAAATGCAATCCTGATGACGTTAGTCATTATATTGTCAGGCAATGTGAATGAATGAATGAAGCGTCAGACTTATTAACCTGAAACTGAGTCACAAAGAGGTGGTTGGGGTGGATGGTGGGTGTAAAATGTGCAAGACTGGCACTCTGCAGGCCCGAGTTTGAGACCAGAGTCCTGTGTGAGGTTAGGTTTAGGCATAAAAAATATCTTGGTTAGGGTTGGAGACAGATTCGTGTTTGTGTTAAATTTTTTATGCAGACGTGTGTGAATTTTTCCTAGCCCAGCCCACAGTCTTTTCCTGACCCTAACCCAGTGCTGTTAGTGCCTCAACCCAACCATAAAACACGTAATTAAAGCTGGAAACAGATATATCGACGTGTTTGGTTATTTTTGCAGAAGAGAAAACCGGATGTTGTAGATTGAATAATTTGGCGGACAGAAATCTGTAGCCTGTGGACATTTAATCGCTATGTTAAGGATCAAGGTATTTGCATCTTGTGTTAATTGTAAACACATGATCATTTTGTTGACAGAAAACCCAAACTGGTTAAAATTAAGTTTTTCAGGAAAACGTTATCGAGGTCGCATTTAAGTTGTACAGGAATGTAATTTTTAGGATACAGGGTTGCCAAAAACACACTTTCCAGATAATAATGAAGATTCATCATCTGCACAGTGTGTTTTTATTCGGTATAGTTGCGTATAAGCATCTGCTCGTTTATTAAAACATGCAGTTTGTATTTTTTTGTTCTGATTGTGTCATTAAGTTATACTTTAATGCTCAGATGCTGGGTGTGTCATTAGCTCATGATTCCTAATTACAAACACATTTCTTATTCACATTACATTTATTGGTATTGTTTTGTACATGTATTACTTATTAATAAATAAAACTGATTTAAATAAATTTATTATTTAAACAATTATATATGTTAATCATACCCATGTTTAGACTCCCCTCTCTTAATAATGTTATTCACTAATATTCAAAGTAAGAAATTACTAATGATAAAGAGAAAAATTTATAGTGTATAAAGAAAGTAGTTCATGGCTCTTTGTGACTGAGAAATAATGCAGATGATGGATCTGAAAACAATATAAAAACTTGTCTTGTGTTGGTTTTAATGTGCACTTCAGTGATTTCCAGTTTGGTTTTAACTAGTGTGTTGATCTTGTGAAAGACTTTGTGAAGGATGGTCACATACATCTTTGCTTATGTCTCCCAAACACATCTATAAAAGACTTTGGGATGTCCTTTACAATTGAGGACCGGAACAGCTTCCGAGGTAAGTGTGAATCACTAAGGGATCAATTAAGGGAGGTTTTCTTGATAGCATTCCTCTTACTACCTATGTTTTTTGCATTTTTGTTCATATGTCAGTTAGCGTACTATATCCCTCAACAGTTGACATCAACAGCAGGCTGTTAACTTGTGCTCATGCTATAACACAACAGACCTTCTTCTACAGGGCTGCTGGTCACAAACTCCACAGGGGTTCCGCTTTGAAATACACTAACAAGGAATAAACATGACAAAGAGTATTAAAGTGTTAACGTAGTTTTAATGATATGCTTTTGGAAAGGAGATGGAGAACTAAAAGATGTCATCTCTGTAAATGGAAGTCAGACTGAAGAAGCTCATTGAGGATGACTGAGAAAACAGGTTGAAGGTGAAGTTATGGAGCCAGGAATCCAGGGCAGGTTAAATGGGATGTTTCAAATCCAGGTGACAAATTCAATGTCATTGTAGTGTGGGAACTTATTGAACCAACAGGGGACTGTACAGAGATTTAAGATTAAATACATTAGAGCAATTAGGAGCAGCTGGGGCTCAGACAATCACTAGAGACTCTGTAGTTAATGTGTGGTGCAGTGTGTGTGTGTGGGTGTGTAAGTGTTGTAGTTCACCTCTGTAGTGATTGGCCATTAGAAACATGACACACAAGCTCTCTACCTCTGAAAAAACGCTTTTCATTGGTGTGACATTATCTTGGTAATGGTTATGTATCAAACAAATGGGTTATGTCATGACCTTGACCTGAACAAAACACATAATATTCAAATGTGCAGAACATCTAGAGCTTTATTACATTCAAGGTCTAGCTTCCTACCCCCTTTGTTATTGTTGTGTGTGATATAATGGCGCTAACCTGTTGCATGACACAACTAGGTGAAAGTTGGTGCATCCTGTAGTCTTGCAAGCTCAGTTCTGTTCCCTTGTTTAATAGAAGAACATATACTGAGGAGTTTAGAGATTAGAAATTGATGATGGTGCTGGAACGAATTCCATGTATAGAAATCAAACCGCTCTTTTTGATTAGCTGCTAATTTTTATCAATGTAATTATCAATGTACCATTTATGGCTTTTACAACCACACAATATGTAAAAACGTCACAATAGCAACAAGTGTTTTCTTTGTAGATAAACATTGATCACAGTCAAAGAGAAACAACGTGTTGACTGGGAGTGGCTCTGGCTCAGGAGGTTGAGCAGTTGTTTACTGGTTGTAGGATGGTTTGATTCCCGGTTCCTCCTGTTTAAGTGTTGCCAAGTTGCCCCAGATGAGTCAGGTCATCAGTGTGTGAGTGTGTGTGTGCTTGGGCATGCGAATGGATGAATGAAAATCAGTGTAAAAACACTTTGAGTACCATTAAAGTAGATAAGTGCTGACCATTTGCCATTTTGGTTTTAGAGTGATTACAAGTAAGACATCTCACAAAATGGACATGATCTAAACACTTGTCATGTTTAATCACTGTTCAGTGAGTTTGATGTCACAAATACTACGTCACATAACTTGTTACCAATTAAAAAATGCACTTGACCTGTTTGTGCTTATAATGTGTGTGTGTGTGTGTGTGTGTGTGTGTGTGTGTGTGTGTTTCAGTGTGTGCCTTTGGTTTAAGGAGAAATTTGCAGACAAAGTGCATGACTCATTATGCAGTAAGGAGGCCTCGCAACACAAAAATGAGTTCCTTACATAAGAAGGGCTTTGAGGGTGAAAATGGACTTTGCCTGTGCATAGTGAAAAATAGAAACTATTAAATAAAGACGAAGGGGCTTTTTTACAGCTGCATTATTGGAGCTTAGATTTTCTTGGTGGCCTGTTCAGTAGGAACTGTTCACAGTGAAAAATATAGAAAATGTTCACTTACATTTGTGAGAAAGTAGGTGATCAAACGATTCAGACCATCGAACAACCTCATCCGTTGACAGTCTGAGGGAGAGAAAGCCAGAGGACACTGCCTGAGTAAGATGGTACCATACTGAAGGGCAGCTGACATTGTATGATAAATCTTCTGCTCAGTGATTCATACGGTTAAGAGTAATTGTAATACAGTATGTGGTGACATTTGGAAAACAATGTCAGGGGAGCTGGAAGAAGAGTAATAGCCTGCTTCATACATAGCATAGGGAGCATTTGTCTTGGAATAAATTTACCACCAAATATGTTTAGTATGATTTGGAAATAGTTGCAAATTAAGACATTAATAATCTTAATGACTGGCCTCATTACCACAAGTGCGTACTGCTGGGTTTTAATCTATCACATTTATATTTCAGTGCATTAACTACCTACTAACTATTAACCTAACTTAGTCACACATTTGTAATCACGTGAACTGAGCAAAACCGGATCATGCAAATGTAGACAGCTATTCTTTCAAAAGTCTTAAACATTTCAAATTTATTTCATAACATGTTCTGATCTAATTGTTGCATCTGCAGGGGCTATTTCACACAACAGAAGCTTGAGTTTTAACATTTGTAGTCCACAGAAGCAGAGTATTTCTGGGCACACTCACTTCAGACACCTGGCTGTTGTTTCGTGGGCGGGAGGAAGGAACTCTGAAAAGTCACTGTAGGAGTCGGATTTGTTGGACAGGCAGCCTAGTCTGGTTTTCATTGTGCAGATTCTGCTGGAGAAAAAATACACCACTCTTAATATTGTATGTTTCTGTCTATAAATTAAACTTTATGACAAAGAATAGACAACCGGATGTGCATGCAGCTGATGAGTCATGCGTGGGTGCATGTGCTTGTTATTTTGAACTTTAACAACAATAATTGTAATTCCCCTGAGAAGTTGTGTGCAGCACATAAGTGTAAAAATCAAGTAGAGAAATACAGATGTGAAAATGCACAGACCAAAACAAGCTTGGATGAGTGGAGCTGAATGTGCATGAGTGAAGGTTTTATGTGGTATTTACACTGATTGCAAATGCAGACACATCAGATGCAACTTCAAAATTCGCTTTATTATATACATTTTTTAGCAGTCGGTAAGATGGCTAATCATATCTTTTAGCTTCATAATGTCTGGCTGCTGATTATTGATGCATAGACTGTATATATATGTTTGTATGTGTTGTAGTAGGACCGACTGAATAAATGATAAAGAAACAAGTCTCAAGTGAGATAGACAACAGGTGTGACTCCATATGCAGCAGGCAGAGCTCAGTATGGCTCTTTCCCCAATCACAGGGGAGCTTGTTATATTCCTTATAGGCAAGTCATATTTTGTTTGACTGTAGTTTCTAGTTTGCCATTTGAGAAAACCTCCCATCCAATGTTAACGATTATAGCTGAGTTCACCTGTGGCTGAGGACATCACTGTTTCTAGTAATTTCACTCTCATTATGCAGTTTGTATGAACTCAAAATAAACTGTATACAGCAAGAAAACAACCTTTCTCCTACACTTATACTGCGATTTATTATGAAACTGATCAGTTGCTGCCTGACAACAGCTACAATGATCAAACACAATAAAGCAAATACAGTGCTAATATGATTTCATCTGTTGGATATTGGTTATAAACAATTTTATAGAGTTTTCAGCTGTCCTGCATTTACTGAAATGATCAAATTGTCCTTTCAAGTAGAGATGTGAAGACACTAAAATTAACCATACACCGTTTATCATCACAGTATGTCCCATTTTACTTGTACACTGCTGCAGTCACAGACTATTTGTCAGTGTTCTGCCTCCGCAACACATCCAGATGGGGCATAGCTGTAAAGATGCTCCATCAAAGGCCAAATATTTCTGTAAACATGGGCCTATTTCACAGGAACGTAGAGGGATGAAATGGATAAGAAGCTTCACAGTTAAATATAGATAAAGGATGGATTAATAAAATAGAGGGAATGAGTGGATTTTATGTGCCCTTGTTGTTAATAATGAGGCTAAACCTGGGTTTTCTTAACATTTTGTAAGAATCCTGAAAAAAAGTGTTAAAAAATAAATAAATACAATTTTGAAGGTTTTGTTTATTTTAAAAAAAGGCATTTAAATATTGGATTTTTGTGTTGGGCATTGTTTGACATTTTAAGAAGTAGAAAATTGTGCATATTAAATGGAAAACTACAGCCAGCAGCTGGTTTAAAAGGACTAAAAACAGCTACAGCCTTGTTGATGCAATATCTTGTTTATTTGATCTCTACAAAAAACTAAATCTACACTAAAAACAATAACTTGCCACTTGTTCTGGTCTTTGTGCTAAGATGAGAAAAATGGGGACTACCTGTAGCTCATATTTATGAATAAGAGGTATGAATCAGAATGTCCATAGATCCTTCCATTGTGTCATCCCTGCATATTTCCACCATTATTAAGCATTATTGGATTATTAATCAAACTTTAAAAAGAACCTTCTTGTGTGTTGTGCCTTTAACTCTCTTTGAATCTCACCTTAATTTGTTCCAATTGTATATGTTATATAAGCATAGGTTTTGTTTTAAGCTGAGAAATAATATAAACTTGCACTATATTCCATCTACAACACCCAGGTTTGTTTTTTCTTTGTGGTCAGGTTAAGACACTCGCTTAAGGTTATGGTTAGACAAAGATTGTGAAAACTCAGGTTTTCACAGTTCAACACAATGTACACCCACCATCTGTCCCAGCAGCCTCCTTGCAATATGCTTTCTGTTAACAAATGTGCCATGTTTATTAAAAAATATGTTGCATCACAACATTTTTATAATATGGTTAAAAACACAATCATATTTGCATTTTAGATGCATGAGAACAATTTTTCAGAGACTGGGTTGTTTATGATTTCTTTTCTCGTTTCTAAGTAGCAGAGCTGGAACTGTGGGATGTTTTGATGCTTGTACCTTGAATTGGGAACATTGTATGAAATGCACTTTTCATTAACCAACTGAAAACCATTTACTGGAATTAATGTCCTTCATCCACCACACGAATGCCAGTGCTCTTTAAAATTTCACTTTGTCAATAACTCAAACAATCTGTCAGAGTTAAAGGAAGGCCACAGAGTATGTATTTGTGTTTGAGTGAGAACAATAAATCAAGTTTTTGATATTGCCTTCTAATAAGAAATGTGTGGCATCTGCCACTCCTTTAAAGATGAGTATCAGACTTCTACAGTAAATATATTATTTTATCGAGAGATGATTTGAGAGCTGCAATGTAGTACACGTGCAGCAAGGAGCTCTTGTTTGTGTTTTATTAGCTCTCTCAGAAACTTTTCTAAATGACCATAAAGGAAAACACAGGTCATAACAGCTTGTTTTTAGATATGATGTAGTCTGCCCCAGAAATACCCATGTTATGTATAAAACATGCAACGGATTGGAAGAGTAGTTTGCTTGTCATATCTATGAGTCATAACTTCAAGGTGCACTTTATTTGTTAATGAATAGAGGACTGTAAAATAATGGGCAGATATATTTTAAGCGCCGCGTACTATGTATAGCCTAGCGAGGGTCAGGTTTTACGTCAGATTTCTAAATAAACCTCGGAAAGGTTTTAAAGACTGCAGTAATGTCAGTGTCACTTATACTAATGTGGGACACAGTGTTATTTTTAAATCCCAACTGCTAAC
>OMLM01005250.1:11243-22013 GCA_900302695.1 Helostoma temminkii | reverse complement strand
AAGCTGTTTAAGACAAGAGATTGAGTTCTGGAAACGTACGGAAATTTAAAATTAACACATTTTTTTGCCTGTTCCAGCTTCTTAAAAGAGATTCATCAGCTAATTTATATTAAAAAGTCGAGTGTCCACTTAATTAATATTCCTGTTCATGTAACTGATTGTTACAATATGACAGTAAAAGGTAAAAGGAAGAAGTTGGTTGTAGCTGCATATGGAAATAAGAATATTATTGTTCACGCTGCACATTATTCATGCAACAAATGTAAAGAATAATGTATAGACGTCCACTTTAAATATCCTCCTGGTAGCTTGCATCTGTGCACAGAAAAATGTTACATAACACCACAGCTACAGTGTACATTAACTATCACACAGAGTAACGTTAATATTTCTATGCTTTTTGGTTGTCAACAGTAAGAGCTTATTATTGCATATACACATAAAAGATGAAGAAATTGCTATTGCACCTTGTTTGTTTGTACCCCAAAACATATGCAAGAAAGCATATGATGAGAGCATATAGAAAGAAGAGAAAGTGGAGAACATTATCTTACTGCAATCTGAGGATGGTAGTGTGGAGGAGGCAGTCTGGCAGAGGACAGATAATTCTTGCCACTGAATAGACTACCAAGTGTTACATAAAATCACACACGTACCCAAAGACGCATGCACACAAAAGCACTGCCTACACACACATGGCTCTAGGTTTTAGTTCTTCTGTCTCTCTCCTCATTTTCAGACACATTCACATTCAGAGTTAAAGGGTGAAGTGGCAAGTGGAAAATAATATGACAGCTTAAACAATTAACTTAAGTACTGTAAATCTCAGACCAGATGTAAAATGATTTATAAAGAAATTTTAAGTGAATTGGGAAGAAAATCTAAGAAATTACATTATTCAGTAACAATGTGAAGAAAGACCCTTAATCGATACATCAAAATATTTATGTGATTACCCACAGTCCTTATACTACATATGGATTTGCATGCATATGTGCACCCCCTGCCTCAGTTTATCCTTTCAAAATGTATCTGCTGTCTTCAGTTATCTTAACATATCCACAGATATGCAACATGCAAGAGTAAAACAATATTGCTGCAATTATAAATATAACTGTGCAACTAAATATTACACAAATTACAGTTTCTATTGACCATTCCAAGACAAAATAGTGTAAATCCAAAAGTATGTGGTTTTAGTCATGAAAGGTAACATTTAAAAAGGGTTTCAGATGCTGCTAGACATTTCGACAAGGACTTTGTTTAAAGCATAGCAACGCCCCATGAGTGTCTGGTGTGAATCCAGAGGGGGGTGAAGTGACTATGCTACTGTTACTGTCTTGCAGTGTAGGCGTTGATTAAAGATTACTGTTCCTGCAGATTGAATAAAGCACACTACCCATCAAGAATAGAAATGGAAAATGGGCTTTACTTTATTCTGCCTCTGCATTGCTTTTATGGTATTTCTACAAAATAATATGGAGAAAATACTTCCTGGCCCTTTCTATGACTTCCATCCATTTTCTGTCCCCGTAGGGATCGCGGGCATGCTGGAGCCTATCCCAAATGTCATACGGATGAGAGGTGGGGTACACCCTGAACATGTCGCCAGTCCATCACAGGGCCACTTATCGACAAAGATTACCTTACTACCTGACTGCATGTCTCATAGACAAAGACTATCTGACTGCATGTCGTTGGACTATGGGAGAAAGCCAGAGTGCCCAGAGAGAACCCAAGCAAACATGAGGAGAACATGCAACCTGGTCAACCAGGGAATTAAACCCAGGACCTTCTTGCTGGGAGGTAACGGTGCTAACCACTACACCACCGTGCTGCCCCTGTTCTATGACTTGCAGTAGAGAACTTGCCTGTTATGGTGAAACAAAAATATCCCTGTGTTTAACACTTAAATTCAGACTGCACAAACCATACAAAATTACAAAATACACAGACGAAAAAACATGTTGATAATTATGGAGCCCTCACAAAAGGGTTTAACATGCAGTAGCTCTAGGAAAATACATGTTCTTAATTATGTCTCATTTTCCAGGTGCACCTGGAAATGATGACAAATGCACCCCCTGAATCACCTATTATGTGGTGTAAAATAAAGCAATATACAAAAAGCAAACCAATCACCAACCTTCACGTTTGAAAAAGGAAATTGTGTTCACACATGAGCTCTTGAAATAACATTTTGCACATTGCACCTTTTTTCTGCCTGCTAATGTCATCTAGCGAAGGCAAACAATATGAAACTATGCGTAATTCAGAGGCCACAAAGGGAGAGTGATGAAAACTGCTCGCCCACATCGCTGACCATGAATGTGTGACCTTCACAATGCTGAGAGCTTCTCGTATCATAGGTTTCTCAGTCCGACACCATCTTTGTCACCCTGGATGACTAATCGGAAATCCTCTACCGGAAGAAAAAAAACCCCCACAAAAATAGAGAGAAGAGATTACACTCTCGTACTTCTACAAGTAATTTGGTTCTCACATTGTCTGTCATGTATGGTCTGCTCTGTTTGGCATTTTACACATTTTAAATGTCATTCATTAAGATCTGAAGGCTAGCCTTAAGAAAGAGCATCCAAAATTGATCTGTCCACTCCAACAGGCAATACTCTTATACACTCTTTAAATTTAAATCAACTTTAGTTATAAAATGATTTAACAGTTGTGTTTTATGCAGTTATGTGGCACAGTACTATATATAGTATTATTTGTTATTTGAAAATCACAGTTGAATGTTGATTTGAATGGTACACTATATGGACAAAACTATTCGGCCACCCCTGGAGGGATTATGATATGGGTCTGTTTTTAAGGGTTTGGCCCCCTTATCCCCAGTGAACGACTTTATGATTCTGGACACCAAGAAATTATCAACAGTGTTATGCTTCCAACTTTATGGCAACAGTTTGGGGAAGGTCCTTTCCTGCATATAAACATGACCGTGCCCCAGTGCACAAAGCAAAAACTATAAAGACATGGCTTGATGAGTTTGGGCCCATACAGAGCCCTGAGCTCAACCCCATCAAATGGAAATTGCAAGCCAGGCCTTCTTGTTCGACATTGGTGCCCGACCTCATAAATGCTCTACAGAATGAATAAACACATTCCCTCAGATACACTCCAAAATGCTGAGGAAAGCTGTTCAAGAAGAGTAAAAGCTGTTACAGCTGCAAAAGGGGGACTAAGTCCATATTAAAGTATATGTGGTATAATGGTCAGGTGGCCAAATACTTTTGTCCATATAGTGTACATTAGATACAGTAGCTAATTATTTTTGTGTGTGTCATATCTGTTAATCTACTACTTTGTCAAAATTTTATGGCATGTCCTAGTTGTAAGAAATTTTAGGCTAGATCATTCATGTTCATCAGAGGATGAATCTTGGGTTATCCTTTGACTTTTTGTTTGGTTCCACAATGAGGTTGATGTTTTTTTTACTATTTTTTTTTTAATTGCATTTTATTTTAGTAAAATATTTCTGCAGTTATTGGATAAGTTGCTATGAGACCTCATAGTGGCAGAGATATCCATGGTGCCCAGAGGATGAACCCAAATGACTTCAGCTTTACCTTTAGTGCTACCAGCAAAGGTCTATTTATTCTGTGAATGTTTAAACAGTTACACAACGGGAGGATGAATCCTAAAAAGTATCTAATGGACACCACGAAACTGTAAAAGTATTTCTCTTCTCATTTTATTTTATTGAGGTGAATATTGTCCCTGTAAATGTCAGGATTTTGTCATGTTTGCCAGATGCTTTTATTTTATATGTTTGTACATATAAACATGGATTTTATTTATTGACCTTGAATCAGTAAGAAATATTGTTAATGAATAGGTTAGGTAATATTTTGACTTTATATGAAAAATATTATTGCTTCTACTGACTATTAACTTTCCTCTGGCAGACACAGACAGGTAGTAGGCCTTCTGTACTCGTAGATTTATTGGATGCTAAATATGGTGTCAAATCCCATGCATCCTTCTTCCTGCATTTCCCACTCTGTGTTTATGACCTTCATTTTCATAATTATGGCTTACCCAATAAAGACACCCATTAAGGTTTGTACAAGCAAGAGGCTTACATAACGGCTCAGATGTAATAATAATAACCTTAGCACACGTGTATGTCCCAAATTATTTGTTCCTCGGTCTAAATATATTCACCCTGTTAGTCAACGTTGTCTCCATGATTAGCACAGGCAATCAGATTTAATTTGATGGTCTCTGTGTTAATCTTTCTCACCTTTATTGTTTTTTGAACAGTCGACCTTCATCTAAACCCTCAAAGTGCACCATATTTATTTGCTCAGAACATTCTAATCTCTCTCTTAATGAGACTCAAAAGTTCATAAACTGTGATGTGTCAGTGAAGTAGACCACAGGAGGGATCTTTCAATCAGACTGTAAAGTAACAAGGTGTCAGCAATGTGTTGTTGCGTTGCATTGTTGTGGGTTGTTTCAGGTTGCTTCTACCAGGAAATCTTTAATAGAAATTCCCAGGTGACAATATTATCAACACACTGACCACCATCATAAATATTTAATTAGAATTGTTGAGGTTGAGGGCATCGCAGTCAAGGTGGCGAGCAGGGCTGACTCAGATTTTTCCAAATGACTTCACAAAAGTTGATGATAATGCTTTGATGCCTTCATGTTTACTGTAATTCTTCCAAACTATTCAGAGAGCTGTGGACCTCCAGTGTCACAAAAATACTTTCCGTCAGTAGGGTTGTAGTGTAGACTGTCTTTACACAGCTGTCATTAATCAGACAGGTACAGAAACAAGGCCTCAATTATGCATTGTTGCTAGGGGTTGCTTAATATTGAATATACTAGGAGAAAAAAGTTCTAGAATTGCACCTGTTGTGTGGCAGCCAATCACTACAGCTCCTCTCTTTGTGTGTTATTTAATTTTACTGAGTTTTTGTTGGCTCATCTTCCTCCAACTCATGTTTTGTGCTCTTTTGAACTGACAGAGAGAAGTGAAATTGTTGGGATTTCTTTGATCCCTGGCCATGTATAAGCTGGTGAGGAGGAACAGGCAAACAAGCCCTGCTGCCATCTCAGTCTCCATCATCCAACAAACTCCAGTGACCTGGATGGTGAGCTGCCTGATTTCTCAGCTAAAGTCACCTGTCAGTCTAGTGCTGTTGTTGACTCTCATGTACTCATGTCTCACCTCCTGGATTGTGTATCGTCAGCTTTCTTTGAGCTATTATGTGTTTTTATACTATTTACTAGATTTATTCTGAGTTTTGCAATATTTTTACCTTCTTTGCTCTGCGGCTGTGATTTATAAATTTCCCCTTTTGGGGATTAATAAAGTGTTACTAATCTAATAGAACTATACCGAAAATTCCTGGGGGACAAGATCATAAATACAGTTAACGATTTTAAATGTTTAGTTCAAATTTTTAAAGGTTCCATAATATGCATGCAAAGTCCACCTTTTAGTAATTTTAATACATTTATATGGCTTTCAGGTGTTTGTAGAGACCCACTAAGTGGGTAATGTAAAAACAATATTTTGATTGTTTTTACATTTTCCTCTTTGATAGAATCTAGTCCCAGAATGGTCCAATCTGGATAGATCCCCTATATCACTTCATATATGTGAGCAGTGATATAGACCCTCCCCTGGGACTGGCCATTCACAAACACCTCAGCCTCTCCCCGGCGCTCTGCCACTGGATTGCGTTTTTGTAGCAAACGTATTTTGTGAACGAATGAAATGTTACACCTGTTAACCGGAATTGACTTGCAAGATGGTGATTGGGGTGGATGGTTGGCATATAACGTGCAAGACTGCCACTGTGCAGACCCAAATTCAAGAATTCAAGTCCTGTGTGACATTAGGTTTAGGCATTAAAAATAAATTCACATTAATTGTGAACTTATGGTCATTATGTTGACAGAAAATGTAATCCGGTTATAATTACATTTGTCAGGAAAACGAGACAGGGTTGTCCAGAGACAAAATTTTGGCCAGGGCATCAACAAGGATCTGCAAATTTTTCACACACATTCTGCGGATCGGATGTCAAAAGAGGTATAAGACATTTGAGGTTTTAGGGTTTCATATAAAGGTGGCAAGCAGAAATGCTGCCGACTCATTTTTTTCCTTATGACTAAGGTTCATAATGACACTTTGATGTGTTCATGTTTACCGCACACCATTTCCAGAGAACTGAGAACTGAGCCTCCAGTGTCACAAAAAGCATTTGTTGACCGTGACAGAATTTGTGCCATCACAGTTGTGTGCAAACTATCCTGCATGTTGTCCTATGCAGTTGTAGAAGACTGTTGACTTCCACCCGCACATCCCTCAGACTGATTTCTAATGTGTAACACAGGGAGGCAAAGAATGGAAATATAAACAATTTATTTTTTTTTAGTGGATGGAAATATACACAATTTCATGGAAATACAATGCTGCTAACAGTTATGGATGACACAGGAGCTTAAAGTGTGTAATGTAGTGTCACAAGTTCCTTAAGTTCCATGAGTCAGAAGTTTGGACACATAAAAAGAATAATGTGTTTAGCTGTGTTACCATCATTGTTAAGGGTTTTCTATTAAATTAAATTAAAATAAACTTGCATTAGCAAGCATAAAATGCTATTGGAAGATAGTACTAATGTTTGTTGATTATAGTTCTCTGCATGTTGATTTTCAACAGATGTTTTACGCATTTATATTTGCGTCATTTACAATATTAGCAGTGTCTACACTGTATTTCTCATCAATTATGTTTTACAAGCGTTTCTTTTAAAATCATGGTCATTTTAATGTGTTCAAACTTTTGACTGGTACTGTACTTATAGAATGGGTGGTTCATACAAAAACTCTACCCATGGACACAGACTGGTAAATACAGACTTTTTGTATTCTAGTCTTGGCCATCACTAAATGCAGACATATGTTGCACTTATACATACTTTTTAAAATCATGTAGCCCATTTATACTTGAACACAAATACTTCTTATTTACTGATGGGTTATACTATATGCATTTCTGTCTCAAGGCAGTTTTAGATCAGGCAGGACCATTTTTTATTGTGGATTTGATCCCTAAAATGTGATGGTGCATACAGATTGAGAATTGCACAGGCAGACTAATGCATAGGTCTAACTGAAGGTGTGGGGTATTAGGCTGTACACAGCACATAATCAAGCAGATGTGATAAACACCATCCATAGTATAAAGGATTCTGGGAATCAGAAAATCTTGTCATTTGTGATTACTTTAGAATCAGGGTCTTCAACTAAGAGTCCAAGAGGTCTGGTCATTATGTCTATTTCTAGTCCAGGTCCAGACTGATTTTTCATTGCTTTCAAAAAAAGTTTTTTTTTTTTTTAATTTATTCATTTTATATATAATATAGCTAAACTTGTTGTGTTGCATTTTGTAATGACATTTAACAGTGTACGCTGTGTGGCTTAGGCTGTAATGTTTCTTCAGTTCAATTAATTTAATAGCCTCAACAATAAAATTTGATAGCCTGAACAAAGCTGAAAACATAAATTAAATGAATAAATATTTCTAGGTTACTGCCGGAACAAAAGATTATGGACGTGATTTATGTTTTTGCAGAGATGTAATTTGACTTTTTTTCAACAGTCATAGCAGGACAGGTTTAGTGGCTTTTCTTTGTTTATTTTAGAGTGAATGAAAGCATGACCGTGTGTCTATTCATCACTAAACAATAAAATACTGAATTTTGAACAGTCCATCTGTTTCTTACACTCACTGTATAGTGTTTAACATTCACAGGCAGCAGAAGTTGCTACTGTTGCTCTGCTAACATGCTGCTGCTGTTACACTGTCTGTGTAGAAAAGGTCCTGAGACTTGACATCTGATTCTGAAGCGAGGTCTGATGCCCTGTAGATGTGATTTCCTCTTGATTTAATGTGAATTTAACCAGTTACGAGATCTAACATTAGTCCTAGCTCATCTGCTAGACTGTTTTTACCTGACTGGAAAAGATGCCAAAACTGTAAGGACACACACAGTTCACCGTTTTAATCTTGTTAGACTCCTCTTTGTATGCAGATCCAGACCAGGGTCCACCATTTGGGGACCACTGAATGCTAGCGTCAACTTTCTCTTCTCCCTGCATACCAGTGCATCGTTTTTATTTGCCCACATACCTGCTATTTGATACTGATAAGTACGCTTCACATTTTTCTGGCCTACTATGGATTGTGGCCATTCTGTGTTAGTGGGGCCAAAATGTTGTGTTGTGGTAAGTAATAGGAAGATTCATGTGTCAATTTGACGCATGAAGTACTTGATGCAATGCAAATGAACGTGCCCACACACCCTCTTTGATCATGAGGTCTTACTAATGTAGACTGTAACACTAGCAGGCCTTCAATATATTAATCATGTGTTAGTAGGTGTTTGTATTAACGTGTCCTTGGTGGTGGACTGCAGAAGAGTTTCTTTCAGGCCTAACCAGTGTAGTTTGAGTAAGGTAGTAGAGTCTAGAGGGCTGATTCATTTTTCACAGTTTTCTGCAGTATCAGTCTGAATCTGTAAAATTTCCAGTGACAGATAGTGTCAAGTGTAAATGTGGTGGAGAAAGAAATGACACATTACAAATAATATTGTCTTTACGTGTATTAATACAATTACTAAATGAAATAATAACTCAGGTTAGGACATCAGTATCTCAAAAGTGTGACAAAGAGATACTGCGGTGCTCCAAATGCTACAGCTAAGCAGCAACAAAATGTTGGCTATATATCCGCTTTGTGTTGGAAGTGCAATAGAAAACTTCTCCAGAATGGAAAAGGATGGTGGTTAATATAGGACTAGAGGACTGCATCTAAAAAAGAATCACAAATTATTTTAGTTCACATACAATACTTTATATTGTATAGCAAAATCACTAAATGATGAAATGCAATTATTATATGCCCAGTTCACCTAATGTGAAGAGTCATGACTCATTCTGGACTTTTAAGATCTGAATTTGTGGCATCAGGTTCTCTATATATGTACAAGAGACACGATAAACAAATATATTATCTTTTTAATAATAACAAAGAAGATTTTAAACTTGATAAAGACTGTAATGCTGTGCGTCAACAAAAGTATTAATATAAAATCAAATAATTTCCTCTACAGTAAACTTCCTATACAGTAAATCCAACCTAACTAAACTGCATTTAATTTCCTTTTTTCCCTCATAGAGAGAATAGTGACTGTTTGACCTAAGCAAGAAGGTGTGTAGCTGCTGTTTACAGTATTTGCTGAACAGCCCATACAGTATAGTGATGCTAAGCGGATGGTGGTGTTAACCCGTTTCCTTGTTTTGTGTGACAACAGTGTGAAGTCAGCATCTTCCTCTAACAGAAGACTGATGGCCACAACTAAGTGAACTGTACACACCCTTGCTATCTATGAATCACAGTGTTTATGTGAATGCTTGAATTCAAACGAATAAGCACCAGTTCCACGAAATGCACTTCGAAGACGCACTAACTGATTCTGTGAAAAAAATAACGTTACACCTCTAGACTCTAGACGAGATTTTTCCTTTATTTTTCAATGAGAAGATTTTTTTTTTTTAATTTCAGTGAACTTCATTAAAATTCAATGCCTGGTAATGATTCTCATAGGGAGACACATTGTGTGAGTAGAAGACACTTTGACCTGTTGCAGCCAGAAAAGCAAGTGTGAATAATGTAATTAATGATGCCTGTGTTTCATTTAGCTGCTTCAGCTTCACAGTGTTGCTAATATGCATGTCAGTGTCATGGTAATATGTAACATCTGATTTTTTTTTCCTTTAGCTTATTTTGTTTATGCAAAATGCTAGAAAAATAGTGTGGACAAACTTGTCCTTTTAAATAACTAGTATAATATGAGACCTTTGAGGTTTTAGGGTCTCATATAAACTTGTCCTTTCAAATAACTAGTAGCATCTAAACAAACCCACAGCCTACAAGCACGACCACCACCTCTCCTTTCACAGATCAGTGACTTTCAACTGGGCTCGCCTGCACTTGGAGCATATGAGGTGCCACCATACTAACACAAAGAATGCAACTGATCAAACAACATATATTTAGAATATGTACTTTAAATCACACTTTGCTTCAACTACAGGACCCATTAGGTGATAAAACAATGCACCTTTTTGGCAATCCAACCATAAAATATATATTTTATATGTATTATTTATATTTTTCAAAACAACATGACTTGAAGAACTATACATTCAATAAAAGCGTTAATTAAAACACCAGACAAAACCAAGAGACATGTTATCTGCAAGATATAATCAATTAGCATGTGTGACACATACTAGTAATATGCCCATTCATTCCCGCTAATAGCTGGCTCTGCTATCCATCTTCAAACCTTAATTAGCTTACTGTTATAATTATGAATTATAGGTCAGACGTGACTACAAATGCATCATCTGACCACTTGCGACTGGTCTTTAAGATTGTTTCCGTCTGCATTATGTTTATTTATGAGGACAGAAATTGTTAATAGGCTGCAGAATAAGGGCACCGGGTTTACACACTACATCCAGAGAATCACAGCACTGAACTGATTTTAACAAGGTTCTTTTTCCAAGGAGGGAGATGATTACAGTACATGTTTACCTCTTTAGGCTGCCTTCCTGGAACTACACATTTGTGCAAGCATGTTCCTACACATATTTAATAAATTGGGTTACACACACACACACACACACACACACCAGTAGCTACAGGAGACAGAATCA
>OMLM01005249.1:70966-97156 GCA_900302695.1 Helostoma temminkii | reverse complement strand
CTACCCTACGTACAGTATACTGTACATCACGCAAAAGTCAAGGCATTGCCATGCAAGTCTAAAATGGCACTGTCCACTACTGTCACACAGTGCTGTTTAGTATTATTTCAATTGGTGCTCAGAGTTAACAACATGGCCCTGCGATTGACTGGCGACCTGTCCAGGGTGTACCCCGCCTCTCGCCCGTAAGCTGGCTGGGATAGGCTCCAGCACACCCGTGACCCCTGCGGGGACTGAGCGGTATAGAAGATGAATGAATGAATGAGTTAACAACATTATTAGCTGTATTAATATATGTAATTTAACACTAGCATGAGTATTGGAATAAGACAATAAAGGAAAACGCTCCAAAATGTACCAATCAAGAAGAAATAAATTCTGTCATTGGTTAGCTGGCAAACCTCTCTAGAAAACAAAAAATGACAATATCTCTGCACTGTGGATAGTCTTGTTTAACGGGTCTGACACAGTAGGATATACTAGCCTAACACAAGTGTATTCTAGAACAAGACAACTTGTTGGTTCACTGTAATGCTGTCAGGGAAGAAACTGGAATTTGGAAGATGATACGATGATGATGTGACAGCTAAAGTGGAAGACTCATATGCTACAAGTAATTTCCACTGAGTGTTTGTTCCTACAATACTGCAAACTGTTTCATTAATCGTACATATGTTTGGTAATATCCTACAATTAAGCTTTGTGTCAATATTGTATTTCTGTCTGCATAAGATGTCCAATGTATAAAAATTAAACACTTGTTCACCACATTTAATGTTATTTTATTTCAGTGCCTCACTTGTGACTGTGTACATTTATCCACCATCCAGTACATGATCTAACCTAACCTAATCCCACTGTGATACTTTTTTCGAAATGTATTAGCGACTTATTCTAGCAGATTAATCTGCCTTGTTTTGTGAGTGAAGTTATTACTTATAATCCTAATAACAATAAACTGTATGGTAAGCTAAGCATGTCTGCATATCATCAAAACATATTTCACAACTAATTTAAAATTTGCGGTATATGATATAAAATGTAGTGTTTTGTTTAATATTGTCTCTATTGATCTTTTGTAGTGTAGGGTATGGATGGTGTTGGTGTAATTACTATCATGACCGGTAGGGGGAGATATACTTTCACTGCACAAACAGCTTGACGGCCATGCTTGACACGTGCAGACGTGCTCGCGCTGCAATTGGATGATGATGTTGTGTTCGCTCTCGCGAAGTTGGGATCATTCCTCTGAGGACGGACACTGGTACATACTCTAACTTCACTTGTGTGTGTTGTGTTTTAAAACTTATATCAGTGGAGTAGCTGTAAAATGTCCGCTGTAAATGAGCAGTATGTTTTTCATCGACGTGAAATTGAAGAGCTACCACCAGGGAACCAAAGGAGAAGACTTAACGTTACTCCCCAAGCTGCCCACGGTGGTCGACAGACGCCCGCACAACGCCAGCAGCGACACTGGGTAAATACAAAGTAACGTGGTATTGAAATCTGACTTACCTTATGTTTAGCCGTTTAGTAGGTCCCGGACAACTCTTGTCGCCCTAACACGGGCCACTCGGGGACAGAGACCGGGAAGGGTTCTACTGTGTCGGAGCTAAGCTCAGGCAGTGAAAGCATGCCGGTAACGTTACTGTCAGTTTTAGTGGTTTTAAGTTATCCTGTTCACCCCCGGTAACAATCTCAGTTATACCACCAGCGCGTACACCAATCTCAACAAAAAGCAGTACATTTAAATGTTCCTCTTAAAAGAGTAGCGACAGGCCTTTGCACATATATTATAAAACACAACTTGTGACTAAAAGATTAACATGAGCAGAAATTCAGTTCGGGTTAGATGACGGGCTGTGCGGTTAAAGAATAGCTTCACAGAATTTCTGACAATAGTTCAGTGTAGGTGTTGCACAGTCCTTACCCTGTGCAAGGCTATATTCAAATGTGTATCTAACCTATAGCTAATACTCAGCTGTGTTAGTAGTTACATGTTCTCTTGGGTAAACGTCTTATCATACAAACATTGTAATACAATTCCCTGGGCAGTGGGTCCCTGCTGAGCTGCAGTGGAAGGGCAATAACAAAAGGACAGTCAGCACTACTGTGAATTTTGGCTTCCTACACGTGTATGGGGAAACATGTCCGTTAGAGGCCTGTATTTACAGTTTTAGTGTTTATACGGGCACCTGACTGCAAACACTACAAAAATTGTGAACCTATCCTTTAGTGTCAGTATAACCGACAGGTAAGCGCTGTCTGGTGTAGTATTCATGTGTACAGTATAACACGGCAACATAGCTCACTATGATTGGAAGAGCAGTTTTTCATCTTTTAAGCATCTTAAGTCATGCAGTCATGCTGCACAGCGACCGGTGGAACATTTTTTCAGTGCTAGACTGCAGTTCATCTTCACAAGAGTTACGTGACCAGTCTTTTGTGAAGATGCCAGGTCTAATACTGATTTAATTTAAAAAACGAAGGCTAAGAAGTGTAACCTCCTGTTTTATTTTAGTCTTGTTACAGAAGAGGTTATAAAAGGATATGACAGCTCATAGCACTCTACCACTAACAGGTTAAACCACATTTTTAACACATACAGTCACTAAAATATTTGTGTTACTTTAAATGTTCGTTACTGTCATTGACGTGTGCTTGCTGTTTCTTATTCACTGTAGTAAAGGCTTCCTGGTTATTTCTCATATTGTTGTTCTTTTTCAACACATTAACTACTAGAAAGTTCCCTGCTACTTGCTGGTTAATTTTTTTTTTGCCTGCAGGGATTTCCTGTATGGACTCTAAGGTGTAGTGTGTACCCATGCAGACATGACTGGGTGTGGCTCTACAGAGAATTAGGGACTTATTTCCTCCTCCTCAGCTTACTTCCCGGTGTCACAAAATCAGCATGTCTAAACAATCATTTGGGGTCAAAGCAGGTGATAACTCTGTTTTAAAATGGTACACCTGAATATAAAGTGTAGTGTTGTGTGTGCATTATAATGTTTGCAATGTGCATTTTAGGAATAGTCCAGCGAGATGATGCTCTAATGTGGAAGTCTCTGTTATTACAGTTTAACGTATACTGTTCACTGTACACACTGCCTGCATTTAAATAATAATTACAGCTGGGAACAATGGAACCTTGTATTTTTATAGAAGCTTGCTGCAGCTGGAGATAAATGCTAACAAGACTTGACAACACAACATAAATATAGCAAATCATATTGTTTGAATTTTATCAAACCCAATTATGGTGTTCTTCTGAGCTTGTATTTGCCTAATATGAATAATTAGAATTAGAATAGACCCACTCCAATCAGATTATATTTATTATGTTTATTATTATGTTATGACATCATAGAATTAGTAGAGAGGGTACTAACCCTTGACCTTTGATCCTTTGGTCATTAATGAAACATACCAACCGTAAGGTTTGTGGACTGAACCGTGGGTTTGGACAGTGGTTACACCCCTAATGAGTAGCTTTGTCTCCGCAGGTTGAAGGCCACAGCATCCGAAATTGGCCTCTCAGTGGTTTGGGTCCCAGTTGGCCCGACTTGGATGATGACACCACCACCGTCGTAGAGCCTGAGCTGGATGACTGTGAGCGGATGGGGACTTTGTTTGGGATGCTCAACAAGTGTCTGCGGGGGATAGGCTTCAGCCAGATGTACTTCGGGGACAAGACAGTGGAGCCAGTAGTGATCGTCTTCTTCTGGCTGCTGCTCTGGTTTCTGGGTATTCAGGCCCTGGGTCTGGTCGGAACTCTGTGCATCATCATCATTTACATCCAGAAGTAATGAGAGCTGAAGATAGGCGAAGCCTGCTGTTTTCTTTGTTTTATTACTCATGTTGGGCTCTTTTAATTCTAATGGCTGTTTGGATTGGAATATGTGCTTTTAGGGGAGCAGCAGTGGAGAGAGCTGTGCTGCTCTATAGTCAGAGGACACTTTGAGGGTTTTTCCAGTCCCAGTAAATCCAAACCTGGGTTCATTCATCAGGATTATCAGGTGTGGAGCCTCAGTAAATGGATAAGATCTGGACTGCTGCGTCCAATGCTGTGACATAGTGATTGCAGTCAGGTGATTAAAAGGAACAGGAAGAAAATGCTAGTTTCTGTTTGAGTCAAAGGCTACAGAGTGAAGGCCAGGACTCAGGAAACACAACTGCACACATCTGGGTGGAGTTCTTCTTACATCTGTTAACAGCGTGTACATATTAGCAGCCGTAATATGACTTTCATCATAAGCATCTCCGAATGTAAAGCTAACACACAGCAACATTACATGTTATGTTATAACATAGTATAAAATATGCCATCTTCCACTTTCTCTTTGACTGAACACAGCTTTTGTTGTGAATGTTTAGTTTGTGACATACCAGGGCTGCACAGTATTTCTGATCAGTGGAAAACATGTATCTGTTGTAAGTGCCTTGAAACTATACATCTTGAATACATACAGGTGGAAATCGTGTTATCAAGGAAACAGAAGTGTGATGAATTTGGATAAAACTCACTTTTTGTATTGACTCATATGCATGTATTTACCAGATACAGCAGTGTTCATGTGCCAGTTGTTTGATAGTGACAAAACTTTTCTACCGTCTCTGGCATCCCCCAATGTTAATAGCAGCTGCCTGATACCCATAAATTCAGTACAATATGCCAGAAATCTGATGCATTTTGTCATGAAAGGACCTGTCACTTGCTCTGTCTATAGAAAGTGACACTGTGTCTGTATGATAGGTGGTAGGTGTTGTGAGGTGAGTTGAACTGGTGTTAAACTAAAGCAGAGACGGTGAATTTTTGGTGCTTGTGTGATGGAGGAAATGTGACAACATGTAGTCACATTTCTGCTGAGGTACACGTCAGGCTTCAGTGTAGAGCAGCGGTTCTCAGTCCTGGGCCTCAAGGACCCTGCTCTGCTCTGTGTCTTCCCCCACTCCATCCTCAACTGAGATGGTATCTTCCAGTTTCTGATTGACTGAACACACCAGATCCAGGAAATCAGTAGTGAGTAGGGTCGAAGCATAAATCATACATAAAGGGGGTTTGGTGTGTATTTGGCTATACTGTGAAAAGTTGTTATTTTAGTCTGCATAAAGTTACACAGCTGTCTGCTGACTGTTGTATTTGAGTAGAGTAACGCTAAGTGTGTGTGTGTGTAATCATGATCACAGTCAGTCATGTGACAGTATGGGAGTTTTGTTTAATTTGACCTGTATTTGTTCTGTTAGTCTCAGGGACGTTTTGCAGTTTATACATACTGTACTCCTGTGTTATTGTCATTTTGTTGACACATAACATATTCCATATATGTACTGACACACTAAACTGCACTCATGACATTGATTTTAAAGTTTATAACTGAGTGGAAAAGTTCTACAGGAGAACCCTTGTCACTGCTGATGATGTACAGCCTGTTTATCACTGACTGCAGCCAAGCGGAACTTGCTTTTTTAAGAGACTGCAATCAAAATCAATCACTTCTGTTTAACAGATTTTTGGTCATTAAAAATTTCGGTGGGATTTATGCATCAATAAAATCATTGTTAAATTAATGTGAGGTGCTGTATGTGGCTTGTGATGGAGCACTGTGTGTAGGAAATGACACATCACCTTATTTTTGGACATGATTACTGCTGTTTTACAGTCATGTGATCCCAGGTTTGTCACAATACATCTGTGTTCACCCTTAACACACAGATCTTGTTGGTAAGTATGAACAATGCAGTTACTCTACATCATATCCTGTTTCCAAATTATCATTCACACTCGTGATCTTTCTTACCTGTAATAATGAGGTGAACAACCTTTGGCTGCAATAACCTTAACACAGAACTGCTTCAGCTCATATTCTTCAGATGTGTGGAGACTCAATCTAATTTATATCTATTTTACACTCCCATTTTATTTCTGATGCATTCACGTGTATCCAGCATTTTACAGTTTTTGTGAAATATAGCAAAGCTATACAGCTTTAAATAATGTGCTTTAAGGACTGTCACTATTTGATTATGTTGAACCACAGCCATTCTGCAGTTCTCATCAGTTGTTACTAAGTGTGCTTGGTATGGATGTGTTAGGAGAACACAAAGTAAGGTGAAGAATATCATCTGAAAACAGCTGCAGTATTAACAGGAAACATTAAAGGAGGAAGTGCGTGCTGATTTTCAATGAAGTTGCACTTTACTTCTTAAGAGCAACAGCAAACACGTGGGTGTGTTCACAACAGTTGGCACAAAAATAATTTCTAACATGAGAGGAGCAGTCAGTCTACATGATGAAATCCAGCTACATCCAAGCAAAACCTGTTTAACGGTGCTGAATAAAACCCTGAACTCTACATTGTGGAGTGGAGGAACAGGTCTGTTTAGAGTACTGGTCAGGGTGCGTGTTCTCTGCACAGTGTTGGATGGAGCTGGATTACATTCAGTGACTCCTGTCCCCAGTCACATCAGCATGTTCTCAGGAAGTACAGAACTGTTTGAGACTTTACAACACCTATAAATGCTCATAAATATCTGAGGTTTGAACTCATGCTATCAGGGTTCACTTGCAACAGCAACAGCAGCACATCACTGAACTCAGCTTTGGAATTTGAGCTTGTGTACATATGAACAAACAATGAACGTGATTATAAAATATGTACAGCTATTCAAATATTTACATAAATACTAACACATGCAATACATCAACTCAGCAAGTCACTAAAGGATAGTTGAAAGATTACAGCTTGGTTCAGAATAATATAACACCCCCACCACCCTCACATAACACAGTTTGTACCTCCTATATACTCTAGCGTATGTAAGGGGGAAACTAACACTGTTACAGTGTGTGTTAGTTTGATTATGCAAGCTGTCTGCTGCATCATCAAAATGAGTCTCAGGGGATCTATCCAGCCTAGATCAGCAGTTCTCAAGCAGGGATAGTAAGGGGCTCCTCATGAGAATGATTATGTCATGGCAGAGGTAAATCTTTATGGTATTAGCATCATTGTACAGAGTAGTAAACTACCCTCAAAATACTTAGAACACTAATTTGTAACTGAGACAAAAGAGCAGAGAACTGCTGGTCTAGATTAAGACAGTAACTTCTTCTTAATGACTTCAAAAATCTTTTCAGAAGACTGATGTGGGCTTCGGTACCTAGATTTTACAAAGATTTCACTTTCATGAGCAGAACAAATAAGAGCTGACCCTCACCTCAGGTCTAGTGATCAGGCCACCATCATCATCCACAACATTTACTGTATTTACAAGAAAAGATTCTGGTGAGATTTAAAAATGGCCTAAAAATCTAATAAAATTCTCCATACCAACGTGTATGATGATGCCAAAATACAGCTGCAGCATGTCCACTGGGAGACTGTGCACTCTGTTCAACTCAAACTGATTTTATTTAAATGTGAGCTGGCATTTTTCATTTGTGCATGGGCTAAGGGAGACTGGATCCAACAATGATCAATCTACTTAAAATAGAGCAGTTTTCAACTGCAACAACTGTACAAACAAACTGTTTAAATAAAAAACAGATGGTTTTCATGTAGACATTGATCATTGGGGAAACTTGGATGTGAAACTATTTACATGGCTGCAGGCATCTTGTTTAAACACAGATGATTCTCACAAGATCATTTCTGACAAGTCAAACCCAACCATCTGTCCTTTATCAGGAAATCATCAAATAAAAAAATGGAACTGTTAGTGTCCTGTTACATTATTTGGAGTTGATTGTGATTATGAAAGAGTTTCCTTCTGAAAACCTAATAGTGCCACTACCTGGCCACAGACTGGCAGAACAAGTCGTGTTGCTCAGTACAACACTGCTGTCGTTCTCAGTGCAGGCAGCTGAAATGCTCCACTATAGCCAACAGTGAAATTTAATTTCAGTTGCATCCTGGTGAAAGCAGCTCAGTGCCCATTGCCTCCCTCAGACAGGATGCGGCTGGGCTCAGTGAACTTGGCCGTGGCGATGTAGAACAGGGCGGGGCCGGGCACGAGGGCCAACAGCGGCAGGTCCTGCTGTAGGTTGTCCAGTCGAGAGATGGAGATGATGCCATACGCATGAAGCAGCCAGTGGCTGAACAGGACGACCAGACGCTTCTTTTTAGCAACCAGGTTTTTGAAGGACTGATGGAGGGTACACACACGCACACAGACACACGCACGCACACAGACACACACACGCACACAGGAGGAAGGTTAGAGATAATAATACAGAGATCAGCTTCCAACAGACACAGATCAAATGCTTCATGATCCTTAACTGTTTGTCATACCACAAAAATAAAGTCCTTGCTGCAATTCTATATGTTTAAGTAGAAGTCACCTAAAATTGTAAATGGCCTGCACTGGTCTGCAGAGCTGCTATGCAGCTGATCTGACTCATCAGAAAAGTCCTCATCTTACCAAAGGACACTTCAACACATAACTGGAGGAGCCGGAAATTAAACCACCAATCCTATGCCTGGTACACAACTGCTCAACCTACTGAACCACAGCCGCCCTTAACATCAAGTCCTGCATTTTCCCTTAGACAGATTGGGTCTATAAAAACTGAGCTGTCATAGTTGTTACAGCTATAGTGGCCACTGCAATGATTCTTCTCTATAAACCCCTTCAAATGTATCATGAAATGGAAACTGAAAAAGTTGAAACTATAGCAAATAAATATCGAAGTAAAATTAAAAAACCTTTTGACATTGTTAAAATACATTTCATATATTTAGACTGCACAACTCAAAGATTAATATGATTACAGTAACTGTTATTTTTTGTGTATGAATTAAAGCTACAATATACAACTTTAATCAAGTTAGCTGTAGCATGACAGACTTGGTGCATCCCTTAGACACAGTACACACAAGGTACCCTTTTCATCTTAGACAAGCAGAGTTTGACCTCTGAGTGTCAGAAAGTGGAACTTCACTCAAAAACAATGGATTTCTGCATTACTGCCAGCACAGTTCTATGACTCTGTGTCACAGGAGGCTTTGACAGCACCTATCCACACTGAGAAGTCATAAAGTTTCAGTCAACTAGAAAAATGTTCAAAAGTTACAGACTGTAGCTTAAATTAACACAGAAAAGCTCAAATTATTCACACAACACACTCATTGCAATCAGTGACTTAAGTATTCTCAACTGCAGGTTAATGTTTATACACTACTAAATAACACGTGCACGCACACACACAGTGCAGTGAGTGTTGTTACCTGGATCTCAGAGGCAGACATGTAAACAGCCAGTGTGACCAAGGACAGGACCAGTATGATGTAGGGAAATGCATAATCTGAAAGACACAAACTTTGACTCAAAGCCACATACTTCAACCTACATCATGAAGTATTAACTGACATACTTAACACTGCGCTCAGAGACACACAAATCACTGAACGTGAACCATAGCAGCTGTTTCTGCTGCCACTCAGTAATACTCACAGAGTAGTCCTCCACCCACAGCCTGCAGCACGGTGAGAATGGGGAAGAAGTACAGGGCAGCATAGATGCTCTTGAAGCGATCAGATTTACCCAGACCACAGGCAATCTTCTTTACCAGCAGTGGGCGCAGCAGCATCATGAGCACCAAGCAGAATGCATAGTAGATCAATACAATGGTGTAGCTGAAAAGGCAATGACACACAACAGATCACATGATGGAAAACATGAACATGTGTGGGTGATAAAGACAACACTGCCAGGAATTCAACACACATCCTCCTGTTAGGAGTACTCACAGTGGGTAGACGGCCTCCTGGGTGCAGTGTAATGTGTTGACATAGTCTGGACTGGGGTTGTATAGCATGGTGTACCAGTCTGACAGCATCTGGACTCTACAGGAGCGGATACTGAGCAGTCCCACGGGCTCTGTCACCAGAAGAGTGACCACAGCTGACACACTGCACTCCAACATAGCTGTGATGTGCTGCAGCAGAGCGCTAGAACTGAACACACAAGGGTACAGCCTTGAGTCAAATCAAATTATTTCTTTTATACAAGTACACCTTGTACAAATATCTTGAAAACCTGATTTATGAAAATCATAAATAAAATGCTAATGTAAAAACATCACATTGCACAAAGAGTGGAATCAGAAACAACTTTTTCTCTGCGCAAATGTTGCATCTATACAGCAGAGCATCCTTTGGTGTCTGTCCCCACTGTCTAATGCTTCCTCCTATTCAAATGAATGAGAAGAGGTGTTTTTTTTCAAACACAGCATCCAACCTAATGTTGTGTGTGGCCTCACCTCTTCTTTCCAGAGTACCACTCAATGAAGAACCAGTGCAGAACTAGAGGTAACATGGCCATGAACCCCAGGTAGAGCCAGTCATAGAGATCAGGGGAGTCAATGCAGCGTTCACACACCTTCTGTGAGTTGGCTCGCTCTCCACGAGGACAGACCTGGAGGGACAGAGTTGGCTGTGATTACACACCATCAGCAAAAAGCCCAACAGCCATGCTTACATTTGATTCTAGCTGTTTAGAAAATTGGTTATTGTATTTTATGTTTATTATATATTGTTTGATGCCAATGTGATAGCGCTGCGTACATGTTACAAGGATGTTTAGATATTTTCCCATATTTCTACTGGTAGCATCTTAATCAAGCAATGCCCACAGTCCCCCATCAACAGGGAAATCTCTAGCTAGTACTTACACCACACTCGCCCTCCACTGATCCATTGACCATCATCCTGCCACAGTACAGTCCTGGACATGTTAAGCTCATGGCCACAGCTGCAAAGTTACACAAACACATTAGCAGTCAGCACAGGTAAACATCAGTTTGTAACTGTTAAAATACCTGCTTTTATAGCCAAGCACTGACAACATGAGTGGGTCCAAGTAGTGTTCTCCATGAGAACGCTGAGCTGAACGGTAGCAACTAAAAACTCTGTACCTTCACTCAATGTTACCGTTGGTAGTGTGTAGAGTGAATGGTTGTAGCATTCTGTGCTGTGTTACAACCAGTCCCAAGCCTTAGAGTCTACACTTACTGACATACTGTATTTAAGTTTAATTTTAAGGTACCAGGCACATTTATACATTAACCTTGTCATTACACCAGGTGTTAAAATCAGCTCCAGCTTTACCCACTGCTGTTTCTGTTCCACAATGTGTAGGTAACGTCACATTTTTACCTTCATTAGTCAAACTCATCTGGAGCAGACTCTACACTCTAAGTGTTCTTCTAGTTTTCTCGGCAAATACCTTATTTTATACAGCACTGTTAACGTTTACTGTCCATAGATCGCTGCAGATCTCTGCTGTGCAGGAAAACAAGCAAGTGTTTGTAAACGTCTTTCTAACATCGCTATTATTGCTATTATAAAGATACGTGGCTAGCTAGCTATCCAACTATATGAGACGCTAGTTGCTAGGTAATTCACAACTAAGGCTAGCAAATAAACTCATGAAATCGTTTTAAGAAGAAAACGACGTGTCAGGTTTAACTTACCCATTTTGGGCCAACAATATATAAAAACAATTTCCCCTCAGTGCTACAGTGTTGTCATTTGATATACAAACCGGAAAAGGAAATCAGTAGTTCCGGTAGCACACAGGAGCACTTCCTCTTTTATTTAGTGTCTACAGTGTACCCGGCTGCGGATTACCGCCACCTACTGGTCTGTACTGTTCTGTGGAGGGGACTACAGGTATCTAGTCAAGCATTCATTCTGCTATGCAGGTAATAGTACAAAAGAAAACTATCCCAAAAAGTACCAATAATAAAACTAGGCTATTCTTCATAAATAATGTGTTATTATTATATCATAATTACTGATGCTTTAATGAGGAAACATTGCTGATTTTGCCGCTGGACAGGTGGAGAATTTGACTCAGCATGTGTACAACTAAATAATCCATCCATCCATTATTTTAACCTCTTTTCCTGTTAAGGGTTGTAGCATCGAGGTCGGTGTCTAATTCAGGGTTAAGTAGTGGCACTGAGAACGAGGAGCACCAGATATTTAAATGACAGAATGTCAAGACCACACAAAGTCAAGACTGGGACAGAGATACTATAAGTGAGGCATAATGTCATCTGTTCTGTTTAACTAAATCAAAGTGAGACAGACAGACAGACAGACAAGACAGTATCCATTTATGACTCACTAATAAACAGATACTCCATTACTCAGGCAGCAACTTATTCCCAACCCAGGGAGAGCTACCATGACCTGATCCTTGGAGTTGTTTCACACTAAGCTGCAAACCTTTCCGGTGCTTGTTGAAGATTACCTCCTGATGAAGTCAACAGAAGCACAACTGGTCCCCAAACTGGAAACTGGCCATTCTCCTCCTACTGGCTGCTGCTTCAAATCCTTCACTCTGGATTGTAACATGTCAGATAAGTAGTTAGAGCTGCAGTGACCATTGAGTTGGGATCATACTGTCTATGGTTGGAATGCAACATGCTCCAGGATACTGGAAAAAAAAGGAAACTTTTGTGTGCTGGGTGTGGGGTTGAAAAGACGAGTTTGAGGATGAGGGATTTGGCCACAGCAGAGGAAGGAGCTCCCAGTACGGTTGCAGTAAGGCTAGAAGCGATGAGATCCAGGGGCTAGTGGTCAGTGCTTTGGAAGGGACAGCGAAATGTGAGCCAAATAAAAAATGGAATGTGTGGAAAAACACTTCAGATGTGTCACAGACTGTGGCTCTGGTGTCAGAACACAACAGGAGCGCAAACAGGTGGATTGTGGACACAGAGTAGAGCAGCTTGTTTAAAACCAGGATGGATCACTCTATGCTGCAGTTTCACTCTAATACCATTAACCTGAAACATGGCCAAGGAGGGCTTGAGATTGTCCTGCTAGTAGTCATTTCAATTCCATTGGTGTGTTTTATCAGAATATTTAGTAGAAATCCTTACAGCCATAGATCCACTACTGACATACACTGATATACACACACTGATTGAAGCCAGAAATGCCTGCACCTGTTTCTGCTGGTGAAGAAGTTGGTAGCTTCAGTTCAAGACACAAGCGTGTAGTGCACCGCTCTGGCACTGCAGAGAGTTCATGCACTGACCCTCGCACACTTGGAGGAAAGGCTCTTGGATTCTCTTGCTCTACCACCTCTCACAATTAAATTTCAGTTTGATTAAGTAAATGCATTTTAATATCTGCAGTGAAACTTCCATGGATGGATAACTCAAGCTGGATTGACCAACCACAACACTGCTGCTGACAGACCACACATGACTAAGGTTTATTTCAAGCACAGTGGGCAGTTCTTGTCACGCTCTTCATCAGAGCTCTGTGCTACCATGGACACTGGGACTCTTCAGTACACTGATGATACAACAGTCAGATGGAGTTAGTTCAGCAGGAGTTGTTGTCAGTATATTTTACACACATGGTATAATGTCATCTTACACAGAAATCTATCACCAGTTACCATGGCAACTATAAGAAACGTCACATAGAACTGAGAGCACGTTCATGTGGAAGGCGTGGTTTCACAGATACAGATGAGAGACACAGGGAGAGAGGGGGATGCGATCGTACTGAATCCCGTCCACATCTGGGATTTGTGAGCAGCTGGAGATACAGAACCAGGGCCAGTTCTGACAGAGGTCTACAGGGTGGGAGCTGCTGAACACAGCGCAGCAGAAACACGTCCTAACAAAGGCCAGGACGTAAACAGCACATGGACAGCACCAGTAACGGTAACGGTACTGACTTAATGAGTTGTCGAGGCTTCCCTGGATATGAAGCCTGCCGTGCCCTCACAAACAAGAGGAGGGAAAGTCTTCCAGGGCTCCGTGGGCCACAGCGGAAACATGAGGGAAACAAAGCGGAGACAGTGACAGGGGAGCGGGCTGCTAGTGTGGAGGTAACACCAGGAGGAGCGGGGACTAATAAACCGGGGTCCACTAGCCAGTAACGGACATTTATGGACATTTAGCATGATTCTAGAAAGCCTTACTGCGACTGTGACAAAGTGTTTACACAATAACATAAGTGAACTGCTGAACATGCTAATATTCAGTTAGCTTATGTTCTAATAAGATATTTTTTAGCATTTGTTCATTCTCTCATCAGGCTAAAACAGTTTCGCTTGTTAACTAGCTTAAGGTGTAATTATAGCATATAGCATTTCTATATTGTACATTCAGATAGGAGTGAGACAAATATAAAAGATGAATATTTTTTCTAATCTCTGTAGCTATAGCATTAGTTACTTAACTAATAATACCATAATACTATAAAGTGCAGTGGTGTTTAAATAACTTTTTTCACAATATGACAATATTACAATGGTAGTTAAATAACACGATGAATATGTGAAGCATATGTTTTGGTTAAATATGTCATTATACACAAACAGACAACAGGTGGTTCAAGATGCCTTCAGATAAGTCAGTATAAATCAGTACTGTTTAAATGTGAACACATGTATTTTTAATGATGCGCTGCTGGATCAATCATGGCTTCAGTAGAAGGTCACTGAAGTATTAACTAGTCACTTCTTCTAAAACACTGGTGTAGCTGTAAACACAGTTACATGAAACATTTGTTTTTGTTTTGCTAAAAGACACTGTATACACTATGGCAGCCGACCAGCCAGTGTTGGTCTGTGGACACAGAGTTGACTTCTTCTCGCCTTTGCTGTTGATGCAACTGGAGATAATGAAGCTAGATAACTACATGGATGAGGAGTTATCGGCAGCTGTGGCTTATTCCAAGAAGGCGACACTGACCCACTCTAATCTGAATGGATGCGTGTGAGACCAAGCATAAGTTTTGTCGTGCTGTTTTTGTGCTTCATCGATGGATTTACCTGTTAGCACAGCCCTGCGGGGCAACAGTGCTAGTAACTACACAGCTGACAGCTCTGGGCCAAGCTTCACCAGCCAGCTGGGCACTGCCTCACCTGTAGTGCCAAGGTAATTCACCCATCTATCCATCTTTATGTCAGCTTTACATCAAGCTTTGAAATTAGAGCTGCACTGTGCAGATTAGTGTGTGGTACCAGGCTGTATCAAGTGTTTTAATTACATCAGGACAGCAGATCATCAGTCTGAATTCTATTCAGCCTGGCAGAAGGAACAAGGAGCCACCTGCTCTGGCACCTGCACCATCCACTCTTACATCCACTCTTTCCTCAAGCTGATGTAAATCTATTTTTAACCATGAAACAAGCAGCAGAGATACAATTATCAGGCCAACCATGCTCAGTTCATATTTCAAATTTATATACTGTATATAAATGCTGTCTGCTCTTTAAAAACACATATCAGCCCCTCAGCATGAGTCTTTTCTGCACTGCCAATCCTGCTGGGTTTCATGGTGATGTAAGGTGCCAAGCCATCGGTGTGAAGATCTAAAGTAACACCAGAGAGAATCGAAGCCTTTGTTCACACTATGGGATGACACAGTAACTTCCATGATCAATATTTCATTATGAAAGAACCTTTAGTTCTCTTTCAATTCCATAAAAAAAAAGAAAGAGGAACTTGTACCTCCTTTTCCATTTATTTTTCTTTCATTATTTCTATTTAACTCTTTCAGATGTGTAAATCACTGTTCAAACCCCGTCATTTATCTGGTGATTGCATTAGGTCTGGCGTTGCTGACCTTTATTTCCTCTGACACTGAAGACACTTTCATGTACATAAAACTTATAAGAAGTATAAATCTCAAATACAGTAAGTTTTTTTTATTGATTAACTTAATGAACACTTGTAGCAGTATCCAGCCCTAATGAAGGACTTAAAGTGTGTGGATGTGAGGGGATATCCAGACGGTGCTGAGTTTACAAAGATTTCAATATTGTCTTCTATCTCACTCTCTCTCTCTTACTTTCTCTCTCTCTTTTTTTCATTCTTCAGGGTTGTTTCCATAGTGACCAGCCTAGTGACCACCACCACAGAGGCCACTGTGGGAACCACAGGTAACCTGTCGGCATTCAGAGACCAAAGAGGGAGCGAGCTCAGTCAAACCCATCAGGCATCGACCCCTTCAGTGCTGAGCGCCACTGAGAGTAACTCTGTGCTGCAGGGCATCACGGTGGCAGCTCAGGCCCTGGTGCTCCTCTCTATCTTCCTCCTGTCCAGCCTAGGTAATTCTGCAGTCGTCATCGTCATTATTAAGCACAGACAGCTTCGAACCGTGACCAACGCTTTCATCATGTCGCTGTCTCTGTCTGACTTTCTCACGGCTGTTCTGTGTCTGCCGTTCTCCTTCATCATGCTCTTCAGCAAGGACGAAATCTGGATGTTTGGGGATCGTTTCTGTGTGGCCAACGGCTTTTTCAACACCTGCTTTGGTATCATCTCCACCCTGACTATGACTTTGATCTCCTTTGACAGGTACTACGCCATAGTCAGACAGCCACAGGCTAAAATAGGGCGGCAGAAAGCTATGCAGTTGTTGATAGCTGTGTGGTTAACTGCAGTTATTTTTTCTCTACCTTGGTATCTGTTAGTGCCGACACCTACAGAAATCCATAAGCGAGGTTTCTACCACTGTATGTATGTGTTCCACTCTGGGACCTCGCGCATGGGAACGGCTTACAGCATCTGCCTTATTGTTGTATGTTATTTATTTCCTTTCTCCCTCATGTGTTTTTGTCATTATAACATCTGTAAGACAGTGCGGCTCTCAGAAATCCGTGTCAGGCCGGTGACCACATACGCATGCTTGCTGCGATTTTACAGTGAAATGCGAACAGCCACCACAGTCCTGATTATGATTGTTTTCATCATTTTTTGTTGGGGGCCGTATTGTTTAATGGGGTTGGTTACAGCAATGGGAGATTACACTTTCAACCCGGCTATGGACACGGTGGCTATCTGGCTAGCATGGGCGAATGGAGCGATCAACCCTCTGATCTACGCCCTGAGGAACCCCAATATATCCATGCTATTGGGGCGCAGCAGAGAGGAAGGCTATCGGACCAGAAATATCGCTGCATACCTCTCCAGCCAAACCCAGAACCGTGAGATACGGCTCAACCAGGCAGAAAGAATAAGAGACCGCTACGTGAGCCGCGTAGGGGTGAATAACAACAGCCGTCTGTCGAGTTCAAGTCCTGGCAAAGGAGGTGGAGGTGGAGAAGTGGCAATGTGGGCCTGTAAAAACCCTGCAGTGTTCTTCTGCAGGGACGCCCAGCCTGACACTGCAACACTACCCAACTCTGCCAACACTCCAAAGATGAAGACAGCTGACACCAGCCTGTGACAGTCTGGAACCATTTTTAACCTTGTAATGATTGTTTTCATCCTTTGTGTATGTGTGTGTATATTGTTATAGAGGCTATGCTGAAGTCAGCTTTGCTACATTTTTGGAAATGATTTGACAAGTAAATCAAAAATATTAATGATCTACACCAACACTTGATCATATTTAGTTCCTGTAATCAGAGGGATCATATACAGTATAGTACTGAGATGTTGCTTTTTGGGAAGAAAAATGTTATGATGACAAAGCAGTGGAATTAAACTCCTTCCTCATGTTGGAAGACAATATGAAGTCCTCTCAAGGATCCAGGGACCACATGAGGAGTTATTAAGCATGAGAGGGGATTTATTACATTTTTTTAGGGGTCAATGACAAGTTTGTGTTGATGCTGCAAAGGTCTTTATGTCAGATTTAGTTTCAAATGTAAATACAGCATCAGGATATGGCAAACTGATAAAGCATTTAGTCCATTTCATGCTTAAAATGTACATGTACATGTCCTCACCACTAAAATGACACCATCTGCCATGTGTTGAAATCTTTAGAACTACCTAAAGTTACAGTTAGTTCTATTAACTAGTTACACTGTGCTGTTGCTCTTGACTAGACTGTCCTTGAAAAACCCGGTGGATTCTCTAAGTTTAGGGACTGTTTGCAGGGTTGGGTTTACTCCTGTGTCACAACTGTCTGTAAAGCATCAAGGTCTAGTGAAGCAATTTATTCTCTATGTGGATGGTCCAACACAGCTATGATAGCTTCCTGCGGCTGCTTAGCTGGTGGATAATATAACATATGAGTCAGATTTCACAAAATTCGATTCGTACTGATGT
Organism: Helostoma temminkii; assembly: GCA_900302695.1. NCBI lineage: Eukaryota > Metazoa > Chordata > Actinopteri > Anabantiformes > Helostomatidae > Helostoma > Helostoma temminkii. Next base: position 79,122 of record OMLM01005249.1, on the reverse strand, counting down.
TAATTGATTAGTTTAGCTCTTATTTTGCAGTTATTCTGCTGTTTTATGTGCTGGTGTGACCAGGCTAGCTGGATAAGTGGTGGGTGGTTTGTTGGATGAAACCACTGTTTGCTTTCTTCTCCTTTCCATAACCTTAACTTAAGTGGTTTAGTTACCTGAATGTAAGCAGTAGTGTTTGCAGAGGTTGTAGATCAATAGCAACACCCACAAACTACCTGCTTTGTCGTTTAGGTTTGAGGATGTGTTGCATTATTGCAACATACCATGGGCCTGATTTACTAGGACCCCAAATAGCGTGTTCTGAATGGCTGGCGCAAGCTTGAAAACTGTGTGCTTTGTGGGTGATCTAAGAAAAACTGTGCGATTGACCACAGGTGCAAACAGGGTGGAAGAGGTTGTGTTTAAATGAGTTGAATAGAAATAACAACAGAAAGACTTGCTTCACCATTGTCTTTCATGAAACGTTTGGACAACGGTCACTGAAAACCAAGAGGACATTTGATGCAGAGGAGTTGAAGGTGTTAGTGGAACAGGCTGATGATCACTTTGATGACCTACAGCAACACAATCCCAGTATTACAGGCTTCATATGGAAAGATGGTTCATATCTTCATGTGGAAAGATAGAAGTTTCTGGAAATGCAAATATATAAACACAAGTAGTAAACACTTAATGTGGATCCATTTTTAATTTATTTTTTATATCTTACTCCCTCAGTCAAGCAGAGAGCATCTGCCTTTTAAAGGTATTAACTTCAGACGCAGACTCAGCCACCACAAATTGCTTTCAGGCTTGATAAATCACATTGCGTGTTTATTTGCATTTTCTCCTCCCTATATTTTGCATACTTAGGCAAAAATGCCTCATATTGCATTTTTATGAAGGTAAAGGTGCAAAATTCACTGCATGTGCTATTTTGCCCATTTCAAAGACGCAGTCCTCAGTGTGCAGCCTTAGTAAATCAGCTTGTGTTATCAAGTTTGCATGTGCTTTAGTAAATGCAAACCTTTAGTAAACCTGGCCCAATGTGTGTTCATTTTTAATCCTGTTATTATTATTCAGATTATTATTGTTAATCTGTGCTAAGTGTCACATGTGTCTCAGTATCCTTTGGGTTATGCTGGTACAGTTGCAGTAAAAGATTTAACAGTGGAGGTGTAGTGTCTTAGTAGGAGCTTGGTGAGTGGCTTCAAAGTGCAGTGAGCCACTGCATTAAAGGCCTTTCAGCAAATGATGCTGATCATGCGAGTCTGTCCTCTGTCAGTTCAACTTTACTACCCTGTAAAAAATTCAGATCCTTTTCTTCACATCCACAGTCAGTCATTAGTCTCCTTTCTGTTTGTATAGTGAGTTGTAGCATCACTTTATGCTCAAAGGAAACACAAGTGAGGATACATGGCAGTTAGTTCAGTTCCTTGCTCATTTCAGTAGATCAGCTGAAACTTTGTTAGTTAACATTAATGTCTATAACATCTAACAACCATCTGTCTGCAGCAGCAATATCCCATCATAAAGCCATGGATTAGTGGCATATTTCAGTGTTAACCAGCACATCCACATACTGAACACCTCTGCTTGTTCTCATTCCTGAACAACCTCATCACACCATTAGAAAGGTGGAGACCAGTGATGTCACCGTCAGTGGCTACATAAGTACCAACATAGCATAACAGTGGCTCACCTCAGCTTCACATTAGTAATGTCACTTTGTTCTCATTTTGCTGTGACTTTAAAGTAATGAAGAGATTTTTTGTGTTAGCATGCTGCATAACCTTTTATTTCTAGTGTGAATGCTTTGTTCCTGTTGCTGTTGTGGATACACACCAGTGTTACATTGTGAACATGTAATGTGAACAGAGAAGGTTTTAGAAAACAATGTCACATCTGTTCAACTGTTGTTTGAATGTGACTGCAGAGCAAAACTTTACTGATAGCATCTTGGTAGCATCACTAATTAAACAGGACGTTTTGTCACATGGATGCACTTGAATGAATTGTTGTCACTACTAATATTTTCAGTCTGCTCTGAGAGAAAGAACGACAGAGACGTGACAATGGCTGTGTTTAAAAAAACTCGGGTTCTGGAAGAATTTTTAAAGGACACTTTTTCAAGCAGATTCCTTTGGAGATCTACAGCTGCTTATGAACTTGTTTTTTATTTTCCCAGTAATTACTACCAAATTACTGTATTGATTAAATATAAAATAAAGGACAGACAAAAATCATTTTGCTGAAGTTGTTTTCGATGTTCTTGCAAAAATATTTTCAGTTCATTTGTAGGAAATGTCTTATTTACTGTTTGTGTGAAAATTGAATTAGTCTAAAATATCAACTCTATCAGCACAGAAGATTTAATAATTGAAAATAACTTTAATACCAATATAAAAAAAATTATACTAAGTGTGGGAAGCCAACAGAGTGGCTGATGTCATATCATGGAAGCTGTTTTATCTGTGTCCAATACTAAATCCTAACTGTCACCTGTCTTTGAAGGTTGTTGCTATAGCGTCAGGACAGGAGGTCTGAGAGGAGAGCAGAAGACTGTCACATTAGTATTAAACACTGCTTGTAGATGAAGGTTACGTGGATTGAGGATGTGATTTAACCATCTATGACATTTGAAATGACCTGAAAGTCAAAATCAATCACACTGAGATGTTTAACATAGAGTCCTGCTTCCTCAGATGTTCACAGGCCTTCTAGTCTTAATATACATATACAGCATATATGTATACATATATGATACAGCATTTCTGTCAGCGAACATTTATAAATTGTCTCTTCAAACTGAAATACAGCACTTTACTTAAATAAAAGCAGTACTGCAATGTTACAATGTCAGTTTAACTGTACTGAAATATAATGAGCAGAGTATAATAATGTATACAGCATAATGTATATTATATAGTTATTTTGAGGATTTAGAAATGTTTAGAAACACAAATATTTCTGAGATGTAAATTAAAAAAATCTATATTCTGCACTATTAGTAAAAACTACAACGGAAGCAAAACACATCATTGGTGACTGTAAATGTTCATTTATCCCTTTATGCTCCAACAGAAAACTGCCTACTAGGAAGTACATATTCAGAATTTATGAGAATTCAGCCTAGTTATAGTTTACCACATACCATTTATGCATAGAATGATATGCACAAAGGTCATTTGGTCCATTTAGTTTTGTGTGTGTTTGTATGGTGGTGCGTGTGTTGTGTGTTATGCAACATTTAAAGAATGGGTTATCCTGGAAACTGTGGCCTCCAGGAGGAGCTAGTAGGACGTTTGATTCCCACACTGATCAGTCAGGTTGGGTCAGTGTTGTTCAGGACAGAGGTCAGCTTGGGCACTGACACCTGTGGATCACACTCAACATATAGTTCTCCCGCGCTCAGCCCTGGCTGCTTTGTTCAGCCTGAGCAGCAGCAGAACTGTATTATATCAGTGCTCATATTAATGTGGAGAGTTTGATCCCCATGGTCATTCTGAAGCTGTTAGTTGGTGCATTTCAGAATTTCTAGTTGATCCAAGAATCCTGCTGTGATTCCAGCAGCCATGGACAGTTTGAAACTAACTGTCGATGTGACTGGTTCCTAGTGATAATGGGTTTATTCTTTCTAAATTGATATTACTCATCAGGTCTGTGTTACAGACTGAAGACAAAAGAACAACACCCTTCACTCTGGAACAGCATATCAGCCTAATGTGTGTTGGAATGTCACTAGACTTCATGACACACACACTAAGGCACACAGAAATATTTGTAGTTCTGTCGCTGTGACGACATTCACTGAGACAATGCATTCTCTGGATCCCAGCCCAACCTCAGGGCTGCTATTCATAGATAATCATGACATGGTTACACGGGTTATGTATAAGTAAGAGATAACACTTGTTGATAAGACATTTGCACCTGCAGTGTCTCTCAAGCTTTTTTGTCACAGTGAAAGGTTCCACATGTGAGTATATAAACAGTCTGTATCGTCTGCTACAGACATTACTGAGTCAACATCTGAGACATTCTTGGAGAATTACGGTTTCCTTCAGTTTGACTTTCTATCAGCTGCAAGTAACGTGTTGTGTTAGGTAAGAGGTAGAGGAAGTGTTTAACGTCAGCAGATTCAACAATCAGAGAATTTTACTGAACTATTATACAGAAAATATATATTATATCTGTATATAACCTCCTGACATCAGTTGAATATTGATTAACTGACACCTGTTACATATCACCATCGGTTTTACTATTTGTTTTTTGTTATCCAGCTACTCTGTATCTGTCCGAGTCACTAAGGCTCCTCTCATTTGCAGACCCAGCTCCTCCCTTCCTTCGTTGCCAGCTTTACCTTCCAGCCACAGTATCCACCTGAACATTCTCCACCCACCTTTGCACCTGTACCTCACCCTTCTAGAATATTTACTGGCCTCGTAATCATCTGTTTTGTTATAGTCTACTTCATCTGGAATTCTTGCTACAATCTTTGGCTGGACTTTTTTAACCCAGACCAGTCCCCCTTACAGTATTATAAGTATATGTCTATGTACTTCTAGTATATTTGCTCCATGCAGTATAACTTTCTACATTGTTCATGAGCTGAAGTTGTGGAAGTTACTGAGAAGCAGCTCCTATTGTCTGCTCACTGATCTTACTAACAGTTACAAGTTTAATAACTCAACAATTAAGTACCGACCAAGCTAAGCCTGTTTAAAAGACAAAACAACAAACATGTAACACAACAATTTTTGACAAATTATTAATTTACAACCTTAATATTTGTGTGTTTATAAAGTTAAACTAGTGAAATGCATGCTGGGTATTTCTATGTACTTGTCAGTATACTTAAGTTTATGTACAAGTATAGGCCAAGTATACTTTTCTATATACTTATCAGTTTACACTTTTATTATTTATTTAACAAAATTGAAGTCAAACTGAACAAAAAAAAGTATGCAAATAAACAAACAAACAACAACAACAAAGTGTCTTCTTACTGCTGCTAGGTGCTTCTAACCATCAGCTCTTGATTATCTAATCATCAGCAGGTATGCACACTCCATAAAATAAAAGTAAAAAAATAAAAGCAGGGGTTTTGTCAGTTTGTTGGTCTGGAACATTCAGGTTGTGTTTTAACACAATGACAAGAGAGAAAGACATGCTGGATTCCAACATTCTACATTGAGAAAGATTATTCACAGGTGCCAAGTATTTAAGACAGTTGCCAATCTTCCCAGCACATTTCCTGCAAGGTGAGCTATATCTCAGACTCTACAGGCCTCACTGAGCATGTAAAATGTTAATGTCCATGACAGCACAATCAGAGGACTGAACAAGTCCAGTTTGTTTGGAAGGGTTGACAGGAGAAAGCTTCTACTAAAAAACATGAAAGCACGACTGAGACTCACAAAATTGCAAACCACAAGACTTCTGGAACAATGTCCTATGGACAGATGAGACCAAAGTGGAGCTGTTTGGCCTTAATGTCCAGCACCATGTTTACTGAAAACCAAGCACAGCATTTTGCAGAAACACTTCATACCCACAATCAAGCACAGCAGTGGAAGAGTGGGCTTGTTTTACATCCACAGGACCTGGACACTGAGTAGACCGTGAACTCCTCTCTATACCTGAGTATTATAGATGCAAATGTGAGGCCATTTGTCTGACAGCTAAAACTTTTTAAAAAATTGATTGAAATGGCCAGGTGCTCTGCATAGGAAAAAGAAGCCAGACAGTAAAGTTCACATGGGAGTCTGTTGAATATTTAGAACACGAGTGTAAATGCTTCACATTCCTAAGTAACCTTAAAAACACAGTCTTATGCTTGATAAGACATATCTGAAATGTAACAAAGGCAGGCTGTAGAGTTAAAATGAGCAGGTAAGCCCAGAGCCTGGGATCCATTCAGCAGTATTATCAACATTAAAGGTTTACAATACGGATAATAATGTTTATATGGTTAATAAAAGAACCCTCTGTGACACACTTTCATTTAATGGATTGTTCAACTAGTCCTGACAAGATGTTGTTTCTATTCAAATATTCTGATCAACAGAATCATTTACTCTATTTAAATTCTGACTGTCAAAGCTGCAATTAGGTTTGTTATTCAAGTTACTGAGATACACATTAATAAGTGACAGCATACCATGTCCAGTTTTTTACTTTGTCCAGATTTTACATGAATGATAGATTTGATATTATCAATGAGACGCAGAAGGAGGAAGTTGTATTATCCTCAGTCTAAACTGGTCCGTGTTCTGTAAACTTCGCTTTAATCCTGTGTAATTTATTTTATAGTGCCAAACAACATTGAAGGTCATCTTAACGCACAGTGTTATCTTTTCAGTAGGTTTTTAAATATTGTGTGTGAGGTAGCTAAGCATCAACCACAATCTGGGCTGGTTAAACAACACTGATGTCCTCTATAAGAAAGGACATAGCAAACTGTTCTTCCTCAGGAAACTTTGTTTCTTTGGCATGTGCAACAAGCTACTGATAATGTTTTATCAGTCTATATTAGCTAGTGCTCTGTTCTTTGCTGGTGTGTGTTGTGGAGGTGGCATCAGGCTGGTGAGGGCAACAGACTGAACCAGCTGATCAAGAAGCTAACATCTGTAGTAGGACTGGAACTGGACAGTCTGGAAGCTGTGGCAGGAGGAGGATGGTGGATAAAATCAGTGTTATACTGGACAATCCATCTTACCCACTTTATGATTAACTGCGGTGGATGGGAGCCTCATTCAGGCTTATTCCACCAAAAAGAAAGACAATACGCTTTAGGCGGGCTTTTGTGTCCACTGCCATCAGACTGAACAACAACATGCTAAAACATCACTTGAAGTCTGTTTCTGGCCTGTCACTGTATATTATTGTTTTATGGTTCCATCTTCGGGAAAAAATACACAAAGTTCATTTTTCTTTACAACCCAAAAAAAAAAACACTTTCTGCAAGACATGTATGCAGGGGTACTCAGGCTGGTGCTAACTGTTCCATTCACAGCTGCTGTGACTGGCTGGTACTAGTGCTGCTGGCTAGTGTCAGTGCTAACATTATAGCAGCACTAGCACTAGCCTCTCCAGAGACATATCAACCTCTGCATAGGGACAATATTAGTCATTAGACAATATTAATTATAGTGCTGCTAGTTAGTTTTAGTGCTGGTTTGAATGTTCATATGGATGTTGATATTCTTGCTGAAACCTTTCCTAATATTCTTGCAGAAAGCTGTGGCAACTGCGGGCAGGTTGCTGTATGTTTAGGATTTCAAAACAGATGGTCAGTTATGGATTATCATATAACTTGATGTCAAGGTGTATTTTGAAATTTTGAACTCTCTTGAAAACGAAGTGCTTTGGACAGACTGAAACCTGGGAATTTAACTGTCAGTCACCATACAGCAACACCTCAAGCTTCTTCTGAATATGTGTAATGTAAGAACCAATTTTACAAAGGTATATAAAAATATGACCCCTTTAATTGCAACCATATTTCATTGACTTCCACCTTTTCCTTGTGTATTACTGCCTCCCTCCGAAGACTCCAATTTAATCAAACATTTTCATATAATTTCCTAAACGTTCCAAGTTCCATCTGTCCAGTTGTTCTAGAGTTTCTGATTCAAAAATAATTCACCTTTCATAATTTACAATCAATTACATGAGGGTTGTACTCACTTGCAGCATATTGATTACAGAGCATGATCACGTTGCTGGTGCTGAACTGGAAACACTACATTTCCTTTAAAATCTCCAAATTATAACATGATGAGATCAAATGTGACATGTCACATATGATTATCACTACTCAGGCACACACCTCTGTCTTTCTTTCTCTCACTCCCTCACACACACGCACACACACACAAAATGTCCTGGGTGAGGTCTGGGCGTGACTCCCTCCAATAGGAATGCAGTTGTGTGTGTTTTGAACTCTCCACGTAGTGACTGTAGAGTCTCACCCGGACCAATCAGTCAGTTTCTGTATAGACAGAGAGGCAGCGGGGACACTGAGAAATGCATGCAAATGGAAGAAAAGACACTGTGGACAGACAGAGCTAACATAAGAGGATTTGTATTTCCTTGCAAACCTGCTCATTTTATACCAAACTTCCCAAAAGTCTCCTGGTGACTTGTCTTTCTGCTGTGGATCCAACTCT
>OMLM01005249.1:54402-70946 GCA_900302695.1 Helostoma temminkii | reverse complement strand
CCACTCTACATCTACTGGAAGTGCCAGAAGGAGGCTGAGGTAGGTTTTCACTTTAGATTTAAAAAACTCTGAGTAGTCATCATAAAAAGTCAGCTGTTCTAATAACGTCGAAGTTTGAGTTAAGGTGACAACAGAGTGATTTATGTTCACATAACAGATGCTACACACACTGCTAAAGCAGAACATGGTGGCTCATTGCATCACATAGAAGTGGATCCTAAAGGTAAGAAAGGCATAATGATGATTTCAGTAAATTAGTAATAGGAACAAAACAATGTTATGTTAAGAGATGTCTCTAATGTTCTCGCCTCCCTATTTACACCAATGAGTCATCCATAACATTAGAGACACCTCTTACATAACATACTTCAGTAAAGGTGTCCCTCTCAACACAGGAATTTGAATGTGTTCGCTGCAGTAATGTTATTATTATATTATATTATAAAAAGGTGAAGGAAAAAGATTTCCCACAACAAACAGCTATGTGTAAATGTTTACAGTCTAAACATGTGCAGGCCACAGCATCAATGAAAAAAAAAAGCCTTTTAGGTGTAATAAAATAAATAGCTGCAGGTTATCAGTAGTGTCATATTCATAATTTACTAAATGTTTTATTTATTATCACCACCGGGGAAATAAAGACTGGTGTATGTTTTTTCATTAAAATTGGAAAACAGTTTATATTAGCTCCCTACAGATGACTTCTCACTCTGAAACTCTCTGCACTGACTGATTATGGAACTTATTTTTATGTGTTTTAAAAATAAATACAGTAGCTCTGTTTTGTGTCACACACAGCTATAAGGAACAACCCCTGCACTTTAGTCAGGAACATAAGCTGGTTAGTGAACAGAGAGGACACAAATCAAAAAGGTCTGAAGATGGTCTAATTACTGTGACTCTGTAATGCTAAATGTTTTTAAAGAATCATAGACCAGTCCATGCAGTATTAGTCCTCTGATTCCAATGTGGCTGAATATAAGCAGTGACTAAAAGTGACACCATCATTTGCAGCTACATTCATGTCAGATAAATATGTTTTAACACGAGTAAGTGGCTCACAGTGTGGTCAGGCCCATAAGTGTCATTGCTTGAAGGGGAGGATTTCAGGTCTAATTGTTTTTCCTGGGTCACCGGTGGTTCCACTTGTGTCCCCATGTGTCCATCTATCTAAAAATCTATCTAAAATCAAGGGACTCTGGAAACAGATAACATGATGAAGTTGTAGATGGTCTAAGTGTAAAGACATATTATAACAAAGCACTTCACTATTTCTATTGGTCTCATCTGGAAAAGGATCATTATCATTATGGTCAATTCACCACTTCACAACAAAAGTCACCTCCGGGCACTTTTCAATGCAGAGTTTAAGACCTTACAGAACGCAACAATACAACTGTACAGAATTATATAAAAGGCCCAGCAAATCCCACTTGAATAGCACTAGGCAAGGATAGGAGGCCAAAACCTCCAGCAGAACCAGGCTGAGGGTCGGTGGCCATCTGCCTAGACCAGTTGAGGTGAGTGGATGTAAGTAGTAATGTACTGAGGATCTTGAGCAAACACTAGTCAGGTAAGTAGGTAAATCTGCTGTTGACTGTGTGACTGCCAAAGTTGAGAGCTAGGAGTAGAGTAAGCAGTTATTAGCAGTGATGTTGAAAATCACTTTATACTCTGTTAAAACCGAGCCCGTAAGCCTTGACTAGCTTGTGTTTCACCTTAGATGCATGTTAACTGGTGACTAAATGACTCTCTATATGTCAGCTCTGTAATAGACAGCTGACCTGTCCAAGGTGTACCCTGCCTCTGGCCCAGTGGCAGCTGGGATGAGCTCCAGCAGCCCTGCGACCCATAAAAGGAAACGCATTTAGTAGAATGTATGGATAATGTTGTCTGTCTGATCAGGATAACTGCTCAGTGCTTCCAGTTCTTCTACTTCTCTAAAGTTGACCGTCTTAAGGTCAGGTTAACCCTACAGCATGAACCAGGATCGTGGTTAAAGAAAACCAGTGTTATTGTCTGCACCAGAAAACAGATATAAAATAAATATAAAATAAACTAACCTCACCTCAGTACCTGAGTATCTGCACAGTATCCATTCATTGTGCACAACTAAATGTTTGCAGTCGCTGCAGCCTCGTAGTAAGTAACCTTTTCTATATTTATACTCATATAAAATTTAATTATTTAATTATTATTATCACATTTGTTTTCTACACTGTGAGTTTGTCTGTGCTCAGTCTTTGTGCTTCAGTGTCACTCTCTTTACAAATGAGAACCAGTGGACTAACATATTGTTGGATCTAGTCTCTGTGGTGGATTTCATGATAATAACAACAATCTGTTTTGGGCTGGGTCTCAGATTTGGGGAGAATTTTCCTGTTATTCTGTGGCGATATAAATGAAAGATAACACACAGAGTGGACATTTACAGGAAGAGTTGGGTTTTTCTGATTGATGACGTGGTTTGCAGCCGTATCAACACTAAGCTGTCATGTTGCTCTGGTTAAACATTTAGTGAATAAACTGTGTTTGAGTGAGGCAGTGTTTCAATTCCAGTGTTTCACTGCAGTTCTGTTGCTGACACTGATCTTTGACCTCTGTGTGGGACAGGGGTTGGGGAGAACACACTTTCCCTCCAGAGATCAATACAGTATTGACTGTAAACCGTGTGAACGCTGGGCTGAGTGGTTGATCTGAGCATTGGGATGAATTATAACACTGTCATCAATCTATGAGCAACAGCACTGATCATTAGAGTCCTGCAGCAGACAGTGACATGTTATGTAAAGAACATGTACATGCTGAGGCAAGGACACCGACAGTGTGTGCAGTCTATTAACAGCAATACACTCACGACATCAGTTATAAGACTTTTTCTACCTTTATCAGTTGAACACTGGTCACAACATGTTAGTTGCTGTTAGGACATGTGTCCTTTGTGTTCAGATGTAGCTTCACCTCCTTTGACAGTGTACAACAAGCAGACTTCTTGCCAGTTTACAAGTAGTAAATATAAGGACAGTCAGTAGATGTACTTAGGTACAATTTAGTGGTACTTTACTAAAGTATTTCCATTTCATCCTTCTTGTACTGCACTATGAATCAGAGGAGAATATTGTACTTTTACTACACTAGATTTAGTAGTATTAGTTAGTAGTTACGTTTTGGATGTTTCGATTCTTATAAAGGTTTTATAAACAAATCAAATGCTCATGTATATTATGAATCAACCTGTCACTACATCATCATGTTAAAATCAGCTCCACCTTTAGTAATTTTTACCTTCATTAGTCAAACTGATCTGGAGCAGACTCTACGTTTATGTTATCAACAGCAGCAAAGGCAACATTATTTAAAATACAATGTTCATAGTAGAGTACTTTTACTTTTGCACTTTAAGTACAATTTAGAGCTTGTACTATACCTGTACTACTTCCACCCTTTAGTTTTTACTTTTTGTACATTGAGTTAAAAAAAAAGTAAAAGTATAATAACTAATTTAAAAAAAACAAAGACTACAGCCACAACTTTGCTTCTTGTCCCTCCCGTCACTCACAACATATACCTCCACAGCCAGTCTCCTAGCTACCATTAGCTGTTAGCTTAAACGTGGCACTTCCTTTTGTGTTAACCTATTTGAATGACATTTTATTCATCCCGAGGTTGTCCCGACTTTATCCATTTAGACACACATTTATAATTTGTTTTGAAAATCAATCAGACCACAAGTGGATAATGCTAAAGACAAGTTTAAATATCCACCAGTCAGTTATGACATGATCGCAAACATTTAAAGACATATTATTGTGTAAATACTAATGCATCAATGACAAGGACTTTAGAAAAATATTCATCAACCCAGGACAGATGGTGTGAGAGTATCCTGAACCATGTGACCCCCCCTCTGCTGGGAGCAGCTGACCCTCGGGCATGTCTGATTCTATGATGTATGTTAGCACAAGTGATGCAGCAATAACCAAACCTGAACACAAGTTGTCTGCTTTACACCTTGAAGACACATGTATATGGACATCTGTCAACAGTCATGTGTCTCATCTCTCCCCATTTTACAACCAAGTGTAAACAAGGCCAAAGGGTTCCATTAAAAAAGTCACACTACTTAAGTCACTAGAAAATGAAAAAGGAGAGTTTGACAAAACAACTTTTTGTTTGTTTGTACTTCCTAATATCATTAAAATTGTCAGCAGGTTGGAAATACACATGGAGTTTAATTGAAGGGTTGTAGAAGTTGTGTAGTACAAGTACAGCTTGGTCCTGCTCAGGGTGTGCCTCATGACACCTGTCTGACAAGTCATCATGTTTAACACAACAGTCCCTCCTGAATCACCCATCAACCCAGTCTGTCCTCAGCAAGAACCAGTTGTGTACTGTTGGCATTGGTTCCACCCATTACACACTGGCTGGGCAGGCAATCGTTAATCAGCACTGCATTCACCAGATTAGTGCACCAGCAGCATGCCTCACAGCATGTAGAGAACAAGTGATAATGTTCAGAAGGATTATGTTTGTAACAAGTTACAGGTTTCAGAAGGGTCAGCTGATTGGTGACTATAAACTATATACAATCATGTGCCATTTTTCACCTGTCGGTTGTCCTGTTTGTGACAAATGAACAAACAGAACTGAACACTGAACGTCAAGTTGCCACACCACTGTGTGTGTCTGAGTGTGTGTGAGTGTGTGTGAGTGGGTGGATGATTGATTAAAAGAGTTAAACTATCAAGCACCACTCTGTACTTTTATTGCTACTTTTCTTACCATTGTCCTCAGTTGTGTTGTTCAAGTAGCTCCTGAACACAAATCAAACGTGAATTTGATTTATCTCATCCCTCTAACCACACAAATTGCTGCATTGTGCATCATGAACATCAGTAGCAGGTAATAATTAATGTTTCATTGCAGCCAATACTTCTGCTCTCCTGTAACCATGGCGTCCCAAGATACACAGCCCCAAGGCAGTGGTCTGTCCTCTATATTTTCCTGCTGCTTCAAAGAAAGGGACCAGCCAGAGATCACCTTCCACCATGATAACAGTAACAGTGCGATTATGCTGGAGCCCACCCTGCCCATGCCTGCCCCTCAGGAACTGGAGTCTATGTTTGCTGAGCTGGTGGTGAGAACTAGAGTCACACTGAGCATCTCTTTGTGCCTGTAGACACCCGAATGTAGTTAATACTTTTCACTCCCTCTCTGTCCTTCCTGTTTTCCTTCTATCCCAGGATGAGTTGGACCTGTCAGAGGAGCACAGAGCTGGCATGTTTGCTTTGCCTGCAGAGAAAAAATGGAAGATCTATTGTGGGAAGAAAATGGTAAGGAGATTTAAGTACAGATTACACTTTATACTGTATATACTGAGCTCTTGCTAAGAGTTGCTGCCAAATAGTTCAGTGTTCACTTTTTACATTAAGACACTTTTCAAGAGTGGCCTATTGCAATAAAGCATTGTTTTTACCAATGCTGCATAATGTCTCGACAGCAGCACAACTGCTGTAGATAGACTATAGATGTCTAATGTTGTTTCTAGAGGATGTGTGTAATTTGTTGTGTCTGTTGTGGTAAGGAGATAGTAGTAACAATAGCAGCTAAGCAGTCTGTGTAGCGTGTGGCTGCAGGGGGTTTCTCTGTAACATCTCATTTGAAATGAAAACTCGTGCTTGGGCCTGCTGCTTTTATAAGTATGGCTAAGTGGCAGAGTTGCAGCAAAATAAAAACACTGTAAAACAACAGAATTACTATATGTAACCCATAAACATGAAGAGGACCTGGACAGCTGAGACAACACGTCTGCTCGCACTTATACTTAAGATGTCTTGATGCTACACACACTGCTAAAGCTTAAGGCTTTAGGAGATCCCTCCAAACGGATGGAGGGATTCCTATGTACTGATAGTGATGGGGGCAGAATTCCCACCTTCAGGTTTATCCAAAGACAATATAAAACTTTAACCTTACAAACCTTTCAAACTTTTGTTTTTGCAAACACAAAGAGATAATTTAGTATCAAAAGACTTTGAAGTAGTTTCAGTTAAACTTTCATTTTAGCTTTAGACACATATTTTAATAGATTTTAGCACAGAAGAACAACTGTGGATTTTGGCTCCCAACTTTTCCATTAAAAGGCCTCTCATGGCCACTGTGAACAGGAGCAATGGTTACAGGAAGTAAAACACCTTTCAGTGTTTATGGACACCTGGGTGTCTTTTGACGAGGAACAGATGACATTGTTGTTGTCCATCAGTGATCCTGATGTGTGTGTCTTGATATCTGTTTGTTACAGGAGGCAGAGGAGAAAAAAGGAGCCGGCAGTCAGCCTGAGTATTATATTGACCACATCAGGTTCATAGCTGCTGTGAGTATTGCTCTAACGTAATGATCTCAGTTTATTCACACACAAACTCTGACATATTAAAATTAATGAAAAAACTGAGTGCACACCAAACATCATTAGAGTCGTAGTATGTCATGAAAACAAAAGACGTTTCTTTAACCTATTTTTTCTCCAGAGGAAGACTCAGCTGACACTGAAGGATGAAGAAGAGCAGGGAAGACATAAGATTATAGATAATCTTAAAACAGCACTGAGGACACAGTCAATGAGGTACTACTCTTAATGTAACACACGTTTTTCTGTTCGTGCTCTCTACTGCAGTGACCAGGATAACCTAACCCTGTTATTATGATGATCTCCCTCAGCTTTGTGACACGATTCATTGAGCTGGATGGCCTGTCATGCATACTGCATTTCCTCAAGTCAATGGACTATGAGACCACAGAGTCTCAGATCCACACCTCACTGATTGGCTGCATTAAGGCCCTGATGAACAACTCTCAGGGCAGAGCTCATGTCCTGGGCCACAGCGAAAGCATTAATATCATCGCACAAAGTCTTGCCACTGAAAACATCAAAACCAAGGTACATTGGTAAAATGATTTTAAAAAATGTGTGAGTATCTGTGTTTCAGCGTGTCAGACATTTAAGAGAAAAGGGGGAAGAAAAGATAACTGATAGTGGGGAAATATTAGGAGACTTTAAACAACCACAAAGAGAAACAACAGCTATGGGCAGATTACATCCCAATTTAGGATCTTAGAAAACTTTCACATGTGGTCCAAGATTTGATTTCTAGCTGATGTGTGACAATACTGTCACAACAGGCAGATTGGAATTCATAGGTTTGTTCATGTGTCTCACTTCTGTGCACATGCGTATTTCCTGCCGTCATCAGTCACTGTCCACACATCACAGTCCAATAAAAATAAACACGGAGTAAAACAACATGTGGATTTACCATCAAGATTAAAAGAAGTAGAAGAAGAAGTAAAACTACCACTAAAGCTATCACAAAAATGTGTAAAACTACTGTAAAGACAAGTAAAACAAAAAGTACTACTGTAAGGTCTAGTCAAACTACCACAAAGGAAAGTAAAACTACAGCAAAGAGAAATTAAAACAAAAAGAAAAAAGAAAATGAGAACCCCACTGTGCTAGATGCTTGTGTGCACCGTACAACAGTGACTCAAACACAGAGCCATTTGTAATGGTCCTTACAGCTGGTGGTCAACAGCTCTGCAGCATAGCTTTAAGGCCTTCATTAATGGAAATTAGGCAAAATAAGTTATTCTGCTCAGACAGGCGTTCCTGATAATGACATATTGTAAATACACATTTTACACATATCTAGTCAGACAAATGGTGACCAGTACCTGTGACAGTGGAGCTTTTTCTACTTTTGATGCAGCATTTGTTTGCTTCGCAATAAAAAGGCAGAATTATGACTCCCTGAGATGAAACTGAAAACTATGAAAGTATACTTGGTATATACTGACAACTACACAGTAACGTATACTTGTACTTTTACTGAAGTAACGTGGCCAATACTGAAGTATACAGAAATACCCAGCATGCCTTTCAATGTTTAACATTGTAAGCAAATAATCAATAGTGCTACAAATGAATAATTTGTCACATTGGTGTGTGACATGGTGTTTTGGTACAGACAGAGAATGTTGTAGGTCATTTGCTGTGGTGTTCTAAACTTATAAGCCTTTGTAAAAAGGGAAGCAGTCAATAGGAGTTCCCTCTCAATCACTTCTTCTAATACTAGATAGTACTAGGTAATACTAGTACCACACTTCTGGCAGGTTCATTATGTTGCTACTAAAGCACTGTGGTGGCTGTCACAGCTACAGGTTATTGCACAGAGACATGGGAAGAAGTCATACCATGTGAAAAACATTTGAACACTATTAAAAAGGGCATTTTGATCAAAAAGTGGGATAAAGTTTATTACAAGTAAACTAACTGTGCACATGTAAGCTCACTTACTGTGTGGTAAACTAAAAAGTGGAGTGGACCAATTTGTTCCCAAGAGGTATTAAAAAAGTAAACTTACTGTGTAAGTGTGGTTACATTGCAATTACTCTACATACTACATGAAGTACAGTATACTTGGGCAAATTTATTTGAACATTATTTAATTTTACTTCTAAAACCTTAATAAACTTAAAGTATATTTTTGTAAGGATCTGGCAGATATACAGTCTGTGTGTGCTAATCAGATCAGCAAGAGAGAAAAAAGTTTACCGAAAGGAAAGAAAGAGACAAAGCTGCAAAGAGGCAGGAGTGTACTTGTCTGAAGAGCTTACTAGTGAAAAAATGACAAAAGAGACACAATGGTGCAATGTCGCCCCACAGTTAGAAAGACTGTGTTTGAATCCACCAGCTGGGGTTTCTGTGTGGACTTTGTTTGTTCTCTCTGTGTCTGTGTGGGTCCAGGTTCTCCAGCATCATCCCACAGTCCAAAGACATGCATGAGGTTAACTGGTGACTCTAAATTGCCCATAGGTGTGAATGTGAGTGTGAATGGTTGTCTGTCTCTATATGTCAGCCTAGTGATAGACTGGTGACCTGTCCAGGGTGTACCCTGCCTCTCAACCAGTGACAGCTGGGACCGGCTGGGACCCTTAAGAGCAGTTAGAATAGTGGATGGATGATTACTAATTCACCAACTACAGTCCCAGCAAATAACCCTGGCATTTTCTTCCTTTGTAACTGACTATTCTTCTCTCTTCTCTCTTCTCAGGTTGCAGTGTTAGAGATCCTTGGTGCAGTATGTTTGGTGCCAGGAGGCCATAGAAAAGTGCTGGAGGCCATGCTGCACTACCAGATGTTTGCCTCAGAGAGAACTCGCTTTCAGGTATGCTGGGCTTTTATTTAGTCGAAAAACATGTGACACAGTAAGACAGTAGTGTTTAGTGTGGATTTAAATAATTATATATATAACCACTAGTAATCAATATCAGTAGTTATCAATAGTAATGGTAGATTGATCATACTGCTGTGTTTCTTTCTATGAACTGACAAACACAGTATTAATCAACCAAAACCAACCTTCACTTTTTCTTTGTCAGACAAAAAACAACTAATCTAGTTTGTACCTGTGTATTATCAAACATTTTGTATCAATAAATGTACAGAAAAGAGGCCTTCAAAATTAAAAACATCTGGTACATGACCTTGGTGCTCGTAGACTTTGTTATGTGTCCATTAAGTCTCATTTGGAATTCCTGTAAAAAGATGTCTTATTCTGCAACTATGAAAACAAACATGCAGAACACTAGGATAACTTGAATATTGAATGTTCTGTGGACAGACCCTGCTGACAGACTTGGACAGATCTACAGGCCGTTACAGAGATGAAGTTAATCTGAAGACTGCCATCATGTCCTTCATCAATGCTGTGCTCAGCCAGGGAGCAGGAGAGGTAGGAGCCATGTGTCAGTGGAAAACTCACACTGTGTGAGTTTTCTTTCCTTTAGTGTCTTTTCCTCTTAAAAGGTTAACCAAGCATGCGGCACAGTGGTGCAGTGGTTAGGTTGTCTAAAAGGTTCAGGGCTCGATTCCTGGCTCGGCCAGGGTCTTTGCATGAGTTCTCTCTGGGCACTCCATCTTAGGTTTAAGTTTGAGAATTCTCACTGATACAGCTGCTTAGAAAGTGTTTTCAATTAACATTGTGAACAGCATTTCAACAGTCTTCATCATCAAATAAAACATCTCTTTTCACACCAAAAAGCTGAATGTGATGTGGCCGTGTTGTGCATGTGTGTTTTCAGACAAGTCTGGAGTTCCGTGTCCATGTGCGCTATGAATTTCTGATGTTGGGCATTCAGCCAGTCATTGCCAAACTACGTTCCCATGAGAACCTCAACCTGGACAGGTACACAATACTGCATCAGGGAACTAAAATAAATAAATAACAGTTCAGTGTGAGTAGTAACAGGTGTTTTTGTCTTGCAGACATCTCGACTTCTTTGAGATGTTAAGGAATGAAGATGAGCTTCTGATGTCCAAACGCTTTGATGCTGTAAGTTTAGACAAAAGTTTATTCTGTCCAAATTCTTTCTTTATACAATTGCAGTTACTACTTTTTTATATACTTTTTTTTACTTCTACAAGCTCATCTTATGTTTGATGTCACATATAACATAAAAATGTGATGACAATCCCTCAGGTCCATGTAGAAACTAAAAGTGCCAACCAGATGTTTGAGCTAATCAAGAAGATTCTGAGCCACACTGAGGCGTACCCTCACCTCCTGTCTATACTGCAGCACTGGCTCATGATGCCATGTAAGACTGGCTCGCTATCTGCTTGCCTACAATTCACTTCTTTTGAATGACCATAAACATTATCTATGACTGTAGTAGCTGTCCCTCAGCTGACTTGTCTGTTGGCAGATAAGCAGAACAGTACCACACTTCAGTACTGGCTGTTGCTGGACAGGATAGTTCAGCAGCTGGTTTTGCAGACAGACAAAGGTGAAAACCCTGATGTTGCTCCACTGGAGGACTTTAATGTCAAAAGTATTGTACGCATGTAAGTTTCCAGACTTTTATTAATACTGTGAACTGTAATGTTTAGTAGTAGTAATTTTGACAGACAAGCTTCACACTTGAAATGTGCTAAACACAAAGAGTATATAGCAGCATTAGAAACTTAGCCAAGACATTCAGTGATGTTCAGCTGACTTAATGGTAGTTTTTATAGTTCTAACAGTAAACACAGAATTGGAATTAAAAATGATGTAATGCTTCAGCCACCAATAATAAATAACCATAACTGTGCAGCTACATTATCTAAGACAATTTACATCTTGTTGTGACAAAGCTTTACTTCATGCCACTAACATTTGGGTAAAATATTGTAAAAGAAGTCTATGTAACAATAGGAAACGTGTGTGTGTGTGCTGCTAGCAGCAGCATTAGTAGAAGATGCAATGACGATGTGTCTGTGTTTCTAGGCTTGTCAAGGAAGGCGAGGTCAAAAAATGGAAAGAAGACGCTGATAATATGAGAAAAGGTAAACACACAATCAAAATACACTAATTCTACCATGGTAATTCTCCTATGTATTTATTATTAGGGTCATAGTGTGTGGTCTAATGTTTTAGCCCCTATATTAATTTTAAACAAGTGGGCCAAGACATTAACACCTCTATATATTAATGCACTCCAGTATGGCTCCACCACATACTTTGACCTCTATAATAACCATATAGTAGAAATATCACCTTTCTGACAAAATTCATATTTTGTACATTTGTACATTCCCATAAGTCTCTAGCAGTTTTGCTTTCACCTGTCTCCAGAGCATCAGAACTTACAACAGCGTTTTGAAAAGAAAGAGAGAGAGTGTGAGGCCAAGAATAAGGAGAAAGAAGATATGATGGACATGTTAAACAAGATGAAAGAAAAGCTGGAGCGGGAGATCAACGAGCACAAACAAACTAAGCTGCAAATGACCCAGCTGTCTGCTCAGCTGCAGCAGCTCGCCTCTGTATGTTCACCAACAATATTTATCAGTTTTCATGTATTGGTGGAATAATGTAATCAAAACTATAACTACAAGATGGATTTTGATTTTCTGAAAGGTATCCTACAAGGTCCAACATCACAGTGATAATTTGTGTTTCTCTTCTTGTTAGATGTCCAGTGTTCCAGGAGGACCTCCTGTTACTTCTGGTGTTTCGGTTCTTCCTCATCCTGACACAACCATTGCATCTTCTGCTCCTCTTCCTCCTCCTCCTCCTCCACCACCACCTCCTCCTGGAGGACCCCCAGCTTTGGGTGCAGCTCCATTTGCTCCACCTCCTCCTCCAGGAGCTCCAGCTTTAAGTGGCCAGAAGAAAAAGATTCCTCAGCCATCTAGCCCACTCAAGTCATTCAACTGGACCAAACTGCCTGAGGTATACTCTGCTGAGCCAAATATTACTGCACAGACTCTACTAATTTTACTATTCTACTCTTACTATTAATGTACCCTCACTCACTTCCTACTACTTGCACTTAGAGAGCTGTGGTATGGCCCAAAGAATCAGAGTAAAGGTTTAATGATGGCTGCAAGTCATCCCAGAAATTGGATATGTCTTGCTGTATGCCATTTTAGTGAAGTAATAGAGGACAAGTTTGAGCAAGCTCTTGTTGATCGGCAGACCTTTCTATAGATCCAAAAGTTCAGGTATAAAACATTAATTTGACTTTAAATTAAGATTATATCACCACACTTTGTTTTCAGGGCAAGTTAGAAGGAACTATATGGAAAGATATAGATGATCTCAGGGTGTTCAACATTCTGGATCTAGAAGAGCTCCAGAGGATCTTCTCAGCCTACCAGAGGTCACAAGTAAGATCTTAATTTATGTTCAGTAATTATTTGTTCCACTGAAATATCTGCCCATCCAGTCATAGATTTCTGTTTACTGGCTCAGATATTAACAAATAAAAAAAGGTGTTTATGGTAAGTTGAATTTACGGCTTACTCTACTAGCCAGTGCATCTTTAGATAATCACTATGTTCTTACTTCCTAGTAATAAACAACTTGTGTTTTGACTATGTTTATTATTTAAAGGTTTTCTCAACATAATAGTGGCAGGATTTCAATGCTAAGTCACCAGTCTTCAGCCAGTTCTATTATATTGTCCTGTGTATTGTCACATTCTGACACTTGTCTGTGTTTCAGCAGAAGGACTCCGAGGATGACCTTGCTCTTGCTAAGAAAACAAAGGAGCTGTCAGTAATCGATGGTCGTCGTTCACAGAACTGCAACATTCTGCTCTCACGGTCAGTGTAAGAGGATTCCACTGTAGGAGGATCATATTCAGACATATAGCAACCTAGATATGTTATTAAACTGTACCTATGAGGTGTTTCCACTTATCATGACAGGGTAAAGACAACTTATATGTATAGATTTACCAATTTCCTGCTATGATGATCGAGTCAGAACTGAACACATAATCATAGTCATAGGAAGGTAGGTATATCATAATACACCCAGATTAGTAAAGCTTCTGTTTCACATATGGAGATATAACTGGAGATTCCTTTACATTATATTCCTACACAGTAACAGGCCATATTACTGTCAAATCAGCTTATTATTGTAATGCCGTAGGCCTCAGAAGGATAACTGTTTGGCCACAGCAGAGTGTATTATATTTTACTTACACATTAAATATCAGTAAGGGAAAGTTTGTTGTAGGGCCCACATTAAATGTTGCTTTTTTTTTTTTTCTAAATTTCTGCAATACAGGCTGAAAATGACCAATGAGGAGATTAGACATGCCATTCTGACCATGGATGAGCAGGAGGACCTACCTAAAGACATGCTGGAACAGGTACCATAGCATATACATAACATATAATACTGTAGCAAAGTTTAAGGGGAATGTCAGGAATCTACTGTAATGGTATAATTCTTGTGAAATGCACTGTAGTATTGATGTTGTAATATGTGTAATATATGGGCTCATGTCCAAAAAGTTCTAACAAATCAAATGCACTTATAATAGTTTGTGTTTATGTGTCTGTGTGAAGCTTTTAAAGTTTGTTCCTGAGAAGAATGACATTGAGCTGTTGGAAGAACACAAGCATGAGCTGGATCGTATGGCCAAAGCAGACCGCTTCCTGTATGACATGAGCAGGTATGTGCCAAGAAACCACAACAGCTGTAGCCTTGTTCTGCCTGGCAGCGCCACATCACAGCTGCACAGCGTGTGGATGAGAGTATTGTTTTCTATGTGTAAGCTATATTTTGCTCTCCTCTAGCAGTATGACAGAACCTTAACTATCATAAAAGTACAGTTTGTTAAATGTTGTGGTGCACGGGGGTCTGCATGGAGGAAATGTAATGCTGGCAATGAGCAATAGGTGTGAGAACACACAGTTACAACTATGCTGATACCTCCACTACAACATAAACACCACCAGATGGTATTAGTGTTGTGGTCGGTCAGTGCATGTTACTCCATCTCTTCATGCTGGTACAGTTGCCAGCGACTCGTCAGAGATGTCATTAGTGTCCTCACAGATGTTCTGTCTATTTTGTGTCCTTATGCAGAATCAACCACTATCAACAGAGGCTCCAGGCCCTCCACTTCAAGAAGAAGTTTGCTGAAAGAGTGTCTGAGGTCAAACCTAAAATCAAAGGTAGTCAAAGGTTGTATGTTATTTTGGAGATGTTTACAGCTAGTCCATGGTGGAATGGTTTTACTTACTATGGCAGCAGCTAAGAAGTGTATTTAACTGCAATGGTGGAGTGAACTTATTATAGAATAGAATAGAACAGAATAGCCTTTATTGTCATTGTACATCATGTATACAACGAAATATACAAAAAAAATATATACAAAATATAGAAAATATAAATAGTAACATAAAATAGACATGCATGCCCAACACTAATCACTGTTCCATAGTCACTGTCCACACATACATATTGCACCAATATTGTAGAAAGTCTGTATAGATTTGTATATGAGAGTTATGTGGTGTTTAGAAGTCTGACAGCTCAGGGATAAGGGATATATTTCATCCTATTTGTCCGGCTTTTTATGCTTCTGCATCTCTTGCCCGAGGGCAGGAGAGTGAAGAGACACTGACCAGGTCTCTGCACCTCAGAGAAAATTATGTGCACCAGAATGGGAAAGATTAATGTGTTTGAGAACATTTGGTGGATCTATGATGAAAAATGTTTCAACATTTGATTTAAGTCTAGTACAGGAGAATAAGACAAGGTGGGAAAAAAGCATGAATAATGAGAAATCATTATTCAAGCTCTATCCAGTGGAACCAGGTTTATGAGCAAAGGTCATAGTGTGTTGTAGTTTGGATAAATATTATAACTGTAATACTGGTAATAATTGTTAATTAAGAGAAAAATACACACATTCATGTTTAAAGGTTTTACTGAAAGGTGCATTTTTCTATGGTCATTACTGCACAATGAGTAAATGGGTGAAAGTAAATGCATTTCTGAACACTTTTCTCTCTGTTCTGTATCCACTACTGAAGATATCTGAAATTAGTCTGTGAACATATCTAACATTCCCTCTCTGTCTCTGTGGTTTTAGCGCTGTGTCTTGCATCCAGCGAAGTGCTACACAGTGGAGCTCTGCCTCAGCTTCTGGAGGTGGTTCTGGCTATTGGGAACTACATGAACAAAGGACAACGAGGAAATGCCTCTGGGTTTAAACTGTCCAGTCTCAACAAGTTAGCTGACACCAAGTCAAGTACTGACAGGTATGGTTTTTACTCATATTTTTACTCTTTTCACAGAAGATATTTTGACATGCACATGTTCAGATAACAGGCTCCAGCACACCCGTGACCCCTGCGGGGACTAAGCGGTATAGAAGATGAATGAATGAATGTTCAGATAACTGATAACAGTCATAAGAGCCATTGTTAATGTTATTGGCAATGTGCCTTTTCTAACATGGCAAAATAGTCAAAATGTCTTCTGGAGTATTTGCAAGATGATCTAAGAGTTGATAAATGAGTGACTTATGCTTATTGTGTATGTTTATAGACACATCACTCTTCTCCACTACATGGTCACAGTACTAGAAAAGAAGTACCCTAAGGTGGCAGCTTTCAGTGAAGAGCTACAGAATGTGCCAGAAGCTGCCAAAGTCAAGTAAGTCCAAACATGCACACACACAGACATGCACACAGTAGGTATAGCAATACATGTAGACTCAGTTCATCACGTTTATATAGTGATTCAATCCAATAAAAATCACCTTATTACCACAACTTCTCAACATAACACTACATTAAGGAAGAAAGCACACTGTGAAACTGACCAGTTATACATATGCCGACTGGCAAATGTGGGGGTGCAGTGGGCCGATATTGAGCTGGATGAGTGCAACAGTTGTACGCTTGTAGATGCACTATGAATACAAGACCTGTATCATCTTTGTCAAGGAGGCTCCATGCTATCATATATGAGCCATACAGAGCAGAAACATGCACATCAGTGAGCTGCTGGAGGTCATTTTGTAGGACTGGTAGTGCTCCTTCTGTTCCACCTTGCACACAGGAGCAGATAGCGGTCCTGCTGCTGGGTTGTTGTCCTCCTATGGCCCCCTCCACGTCTCCTGGTGTACAGGAATGTCTTCTGATATCTCCTCCATGCTCTTGACACTGTGCTGGAAGGCACAGCAAACCGCCTTGC